>JAMKCH010016064.1:0-62790 GCA_023653785.1 Ophioderma brevispina
AAAAGCTATATAAAACTGATGATTATTATTAAATGGTGGGGGCTGAAGAAGGGAGATGGGAAATGCATATACCATTAACGGCAAGACTTAGTGCCCGTCTTATTTGTGTGCAAGATTAGAATCAATAGATCTGATTGGGGTACTGCTCCCTCTTAACCTCCTCTGGCTACACAACTGGTTAGGCAGAAGAAAAATACCTTGAAGCACATGACTTCACTAAGGCCAACAGCATGTACTGTTTGTTATAATGTGCCAATTACTATTGAACCAGGCCGAACTCGTATTACGATGCGTAAAATTGTCCCCTCCGACATACGCGGGATCACTAAGTGACACCGTAAAACTTCACCAGTCAACCCTTCTTTTTTGGCCATCACTAGCTGGCCAAAAGAACTTCAAAAGAATCTTAAAATCATCATGCAAAATCCCTGAAACTTCACTACATTTAGTAAAAATAGATAATTTACTCAATTGGCAACACTATTTTTTTTGAAAAAATCATGTGACCGCACATTTTAACTTTGGGACCCATACGGGTCTGGAAAGCGGAGAAAAATTGAATTTTACGTATTTTCTCATTTTCCCAGAAATGTAAACAGGCTGGCAACCCGAAGAAATGACCCCCACGTGTTAACAACCAGAACTAACAAAAATTTGCCCAAAATCCTAATCAGGTTGAGAACTTCTTCTCACCCGCTTCCTTCCACCAATTAACATCATTAAAAACGCCTTACCGAACTCCTGAAAACTTGTATACACAAGCCTTGCGGGGAAAATTTCATAATGATCAAATTAGATACTTAATGAGCATATTGTTACACCCAAAATCTAATCAGGTTGAGAAGTCTTCAACCCACTTCCTTCCACAAGTTACATCATTATAAATACACGTATAGCCCTTACAGAACTCCTGAAACTTTGTACACAAGCCTTGCGGGAAAAATTTCATAAATTATGCAATTAGATACTTAATTAGCATATATTTTACACCCAAAATCTATTCGGGTTGAGACTCACCATCAACCTGCTTCTTTCCCCACCAAGTTACACCATCGTGGCCCTTTACGGAACTCCAATTAAATGGTAACACAATGTTGACATTTTCTGTGCCATATTGACTTTTTTTCCCTTGACCTTTTTTCCGTACCCCCTGACAGACCCAGGGGAGGACCCTTGGGGAATGATTACATTGTTATAGGGGTATCCCCTCCTACAATATACCAAGGTTTGGCTATTCTAGCTCATCCAGAAAAAAAGATATGCCCAAATGTTCCAGGTTAACATTTTTATCACGGACATACGGAGGGACATACGGACGGACGTACATACGGACATATGGACGGAGCACATTTTATAGTCCCCTCCCAACTTCGGTCGGCTGGGGGACAATGAAATAATTATTGTTAATTATGACAAAATCATAGGGACAGCAATATGTTACCTAAACACATGTGTTAGTCATAATAATGTGGATGTATGTGAACAGCAATTTGTAAATAAGCAATTCAGTCCCAAAACTAAATAAAGCAAAAACAATACCAAATGATTGGAATGACAAATTGTCATTTAAGTTGATGAAAGAAAATAGTTTGAACAATTAGGACAGAACAGCACAATGGATAAATAAAAAGACATATTGTTGACAAAACATAACAAAGCAACAAAAAAATCAAGGTACATGTACATAGACAAACGACAAACTAAGGCATAACACAACATGGTGAGAAGTCAAGTGTACTATTTGGTCATAAGGAGATTTGTTTCCAACTGTATTTAAACGCAGCAATAACCTTGACTTGAATTAAATTGGAATTATATTTAGGGTTAGTTAGCTAAAAAAAATTAACAAATTAAAATTCCTTATTACTTAACACAACTACTTGTTAGCTCTCTATTTAACATTTTAATGCGATTCCAACAAATAAATTTTGCACAAACAGAAAATAGCCACAATCAGTTATTTTTTTATAAAAAAATCAAAATGCCCATTTTGTCTCTAAATTGCCTAGAGTTAGTCTATCAACACCTTTATTAATGTTCTGTGTGAAAAAACAAACACTAGCATTTTAGCAGTTTTCTTGAAGATGTCAATGTTACACTGTTTTAGACCTAAAATGTAAAATCCCGACTTTTATAGTAAAACAAAGCATTAAAAAATCATCATATCTGGACAAATACGGTGTGTTACACTTAGCCACTTACAGGAGCTTAACTACAACAATTTCCATACAAACGTGCAAAAAAATGGACTTCGATGAAAGCCCGATTTGTTTATCTTTAGAAGGAAATTGATTGATAGTGGCTTTAACTCAAAGCATTGTGCAAATGAGCACCTTATCCCATAGAACAAAGAGAAAAGATCTTCACTGCAATTAACAGATGATCAAATGTGGCAATCATGAACATGGGTTATTTGAAAATGGCAAATTTATATGCAAATTAGTTTATTAGTATTGCAAAATAGCGGCAGTAGTAGTAAGATGGTTCCAACAAAAAATTAAGCACACTACTTGACTCTGTCACATGACCATAACCCAACATAGTGTAAACAAAGGGGAAGGGATTATTAATGAAAAGAAAAATGGTGGTGACCAAAGGTGACCAAAAATAGCAAATTACGATAATATACTGCATTACTAGGACAGGATGTGTGGATGGCTTTTTGAAACAACTTAGTAGAGAAGCAAAAAACCACCAGCAAAATCATTTCTTCATGTCATATTAAATCACTGGTATTTAAAAATGGCCATTACAGCAACAAAATGTCCTCACATGTGAATCCCTCAGTCAAATGCACTGATATCGGGCTCTAGTGTATGAATCAATCCTCCAATAACCCAAAATATCAGGCCATTTGCTAGTTTTTGTTCCAAAACAAATAGTGTGCCAATTTCAGACTTGCCCCAAGTCTAGTTGGTGCTGTTTCACTTGTTGAATACCTTTACTGTAACATAATATAACTCAGGGTTTCCATTCAGTGTCACATTTGGAATAAACGTTCTCACAAAAATTCAGGGACGTTTCATTGAAAAAATTGGTTATTCATAGACACCTTATTTCCTAGTTAAGATATTAAATCACGGGCTTATAGAAAATTTCATGTTTCTGCTGAGGACTTACTGTACTATTTCCAATTTTTATGGCAATACAATAAAGTCCCCGCCTCCTAAAAAGGATGTAAGCTTTTTCTGCATCATGAACAGGTAATTCCTTTTCTGAAACTCCCAGCCTAACTAGTGAATCCATGTTTTCCACCAAATGTGTAATCAGTGCAGCCTGCCAGTTAGTCTCTTTCAGCAAATTAGAGAAATTATAAATAAACTGAACAGAAGTAGTTATCATGGGAAAAAATATTTCAAGAGTATTAAAGAGTACCTAGAGATTTTACATGCATGCATGGATTTGGAAACAATACCCATTAGTTCACTGAAAAGGAGTCATCATTGGGATTCAGAACAGAGGACATGCAGTTGTGCAATCAAAGGGTGCATATACGTGAGTCTCCAATACATCTCATTATTAAACAGCATACCCACCATTTAAAGCAAATAAATTATCAGTGTACAAATGCATGATCCTTTGCAAGCTGTATTCTTTATACATGCTTAACCTCAGTGTTGACAAAACGTAGTAGCCCCAAATTCCAGTCCTACATAATCTGTATCTGATATATGGGTGCAACCATAAGGGCTATGATGCTTGGAGGGACTTATTTAAGAAATACAAGGCAAGTCTCTATATATAGAGAACAGGATTAGTTTCCCACCCGAAGGCGTAAGAATTGATAAAGGAATAGCTGTTTAAGAAGGTTCTTTATAGTCTTACGGTCTTACCTTAAACTTAAGATCTGAGTGTAGTATCCAGGTAAACCTACATCTAGATGGGTTCCCTTCTATAGGTTCTATTACCCATCCCCCAACTGCATTGAATCCCCTGTGGAATGAAAGTGACAATTATTTGCAGATTCACACTGGAGCATCATGCCATTGTTTTACACATCTTAAAAATACAGCAAGTAAACTTGCATCATTCTCCTGGCAAGATGGTAGTATTGAACATGACCTCAGAAGACCTTTGACCTTGGTCCATGACCTTTGACATCCTCATATGAAGGAACCCCTACTGCACCTTAACCCCAAGTCTGGTTTAAATCGGACTTCAACTTTTCGAAGACGACCTGAAAAACGACCCAATGACAAACCTAGGGGTTCCTAAATTACATGGATAGTAGTGGCTTGTGCTCTCCTACCATTTGCTTAAGATTGACTTTAATAGCCCCTCTAGAAAAAAATGTAGTAAAATGTTGACATTTTGCTTTGCAATGTGCCTTCAATAAACTAAGTGCTAATAGGCTTTGTGCTCTCCTACAATTTGCTTAAGTTTGACTGCAATAACTCCTCTAGAAAAAAATGCAGTAAATTGTTGACTTTTGCTTTATATTGTGTCCAAAACCATTGGCAAATTTCGGATAGACATAGTCATTAAAAACATTGACACCTCTTACATCACAAAGTGTGAGCAAAGGCAACCTCCTGCTGTCTTAACTAGAGAAACTGAATGCTAATAGGATTTGTCTGTATTTATAAACATGGGATTGAAATAGTATATAGAAAGTGGAAAATGCTCTAAGAGTTAATTTCCATTTTTGTCGGTGATCCAACCCTTTTATATACCACAGCCTGTTTACTCACCTAACATATTTATCAGTTGGTGGTTTAGCTGGATGTTCTACTCCGATGCTACTACATACATGCCTCTCACCCCTCTCCCAATAATTTCTCACAATTATGAAATCCCTGGAAAGGTGATAGACAAAAATTTATCAACTGTCAATACATCACATGTTAAAATAAAAAGATTGATGAAAAGTGCAACTTTTTTTAATGCAACCCCTGCTTAAATTAAACCCCAGAGGATAGTTCCCTACATAAAGATCCATTTTAATCTGAATTCTATCTTCAACAAAAATTATGCATTCCATAATGAACATGGTCCCTCAGCTTGATAATTAACCTTTTCCAAAATGGCAATATTTTCATCAAGAAGACTGCAGCAAATGGCTACATTACAACCAAATATTCCACTTTTTTGCCATAAATTTCAGCATGGACCCTTGCTTATTTTTTATTCTTCTATACTACCCTACATTTGCATATCCTTAATTTCATGTGTAACATTATTTTCGCATAGTTTCAAGCACTTGTTCACCTTCAGTTTTAAAATTTTAGCATTTGAACTCATTCGTATACGCATCCACATTTGCGTTGGTGTGATGTCATCTGGACATTTTGCTATGAATTCTGGGAATCCAGTAACTCGTCAATAAGTATATGCAACACTTCAATAAGTTTGAAGAGGACATGATACTGTGTTCAAGTATTCTAGTCACTCTCAGTGATTTTCTTGATCAGAATACTATAATATTCACCAACAAAGCAGTTTTCGAATCACTAGTGTCACCTGCTTTTGCAATCCAACTTTTCTCCACTCTCTGCACAGGTTGACCTCTAATGACCTTTGACCTTGGTAAGTGACCTTTAACCCTACCATGACATGTAAGTCTCTTTGGTGAATCTATGACCAGAGTTTGGTGGCAAATTGGAGTTCAGGTGTCCATGCACTGCGGTTCTATTACCTACGTTTGTCCATGCACAAGCAATTTGAAAGCTGTTCACCAAAACTTTCAAACACAACACACACACACGGACAGACAGACGGATGGGCGGACGGACATACATACAGAATTTGGATTAGTATGTGCCTCCCTGCACTAGTCCAGGCGACACAAAAATCAGGTTTTGATCACATCACATATCATCATGGGAGTGCGAAATGGTCGTAAGTGCAATAACTGCCATTTATCAGAAATTTCCCATCAAACGTACTACAACTTTTCGAAGAAGACCTGAAAAACAAAAACCTAGCTAAACTGGATCACACATATGGACATGCACGCTCTCATAAAATCCCCCTATTGATTTTCAAGCCAGAGGATAATGAGAGTTAACGTAATATATGGCAGCACACAGGTATATCACATGGCAGCTATTCCACTTACGACCTTCTTGCACTCACATGATAAAATGTATTCAATAGGCATTACTCATATAGCTATAAGGCTAAAAGACTCATTCTGAGTGGTCACTTACCTACTAGATACAACTCCACCAGGGCCAGGAGCAGCTACAGTGTAAATGATATCTATATGCTCATCAATCTGCTGCAGTGTGCTGCATTCTAGTATTGTTGTGTTCCACTGTGCAGTGGTATCTATATCGTCCCATAGAGTCTGCACAAGATGATCAGCTGCAAAAGGCATTTCACCCTGTGTAAAGAGCAGAGAATGAGAAATGAGATATATGAACAAATATCACTAACAAGGCTCTTGTTTCTAGCCCGGGAGGAAGGGAAGGGGTGTCTCTGGCCCGGGCAGCGATTTCGTGCCCATGTGGGTGTTCGTATGATGACGTCATCACATAATTTGGGACTTTTGAAAAATCTTGAGGGCGCACTATTTTTCAAATGTGCCAGTGTCTCGTCAATACGTATATGCAACACTTCATAAGTTGAAGAGGACATTGATAACTGTGTTCAAGTATTCTGTCATCTCTCAGTGAATTTTCTTGACCAGAATACTATAATATTCACCAACAAAGCAGTTTTCGAATCACTATGTCACCTGCTTTTTGCAATCCAACTTTTTCTCCACTCTCTGCCACATGTTTACCTCTAATGACCTTGACTTGGTAATGACATTAACCCTACCATGACCATTTAAGTCTCTTTGGTGAATCTATGAGACCATGAGTTTGGGTGGGCAATGGAGTTGTCCAGGTGTCCAATGGCACTGGCGGTTCTGATTACCCTACGTTTGTCCCATGCACAAAGCAATTGAAAGCTGTTCACACCAAACTTTCAAAGCACAACACACACACCCGACGGACATACTACAGAATTTGGATTCGTATTGGCCTCCCTGCACTTTCCAGGGCGACAACAAAAATAGGTTTTGGATCACATCACATATCATCATGGGAGTGCGAAATGGTCGTAAGTGCAATAACTGCCATTTATCCGAAATTTCCCATCAAACGTACTACAACTTTTCGAAGAAGACCTGAAAAAAACCACACCCACACTAGCTAACCTGGGGATCCACATATGGACATGCAACGCTCTCATAAATCCCCCTAATTGATCTTTCAACCCGAGGATAATGCATCTTAACAAATACCATGGCGACCAGGTATTCACATGCAGCTATTTCCCACTTACGACCTCTGCACTCACATGATAAAATGTATTCAATCAGGCATTACTCATATAGCTATAAAAGGCTACAAGACGTCATTCTGATTGGTCACTTACCTACTATATACAACTCCCACCAGGGCCAGGAAAGCAGCTACAGTGTAAATGATATCTATATTCTTCATCAATCTGCTGCAGATTGGCTGCATTCTCGTATTGTGTGTTCCAACTGTGCAGTGGTATCTATATCGTCCCATATAGTCTTCACAAGAATTATCAGTGCAAAAGCATTTCATTTTCACCTTCACTTTCACCCTGTTAATGAACGAGAATGAAATGAATATTATGAACAGATCACTTAGTCTCCGTAATAATTGTTTTGAACTAAGCGTACGCTGTACCGGCTTGTGCGACCTGTACAAAAACGGGCGTATCGCTACTTATTTTAACTCAATTGTGGTTTACGCGCTGTTACAGCAGTACGACCTTTACGCACACATCATGCAGCAAATTGGGTTCGAATCAGTTCCAAAATTATTACTCAGAGTTAACAATGCTCTTGTTTCTAGCCTGGGGAAGGAAGGGTATCTCTGGCCCGGCCAGCAATTCCGTGCCCATGTGGGTTGTTCCATGTCGTATGGACGTCATCACATAATTTGGGACTTTTGAAAATCTTGAGGGCGCACTATTTTTCAAATTTGCCAGTGTCTATTTAAGAAAATGAAAAACATAAAAACAATAAAACAAATAAACAAAATAACAAAAATATCATGAGGTCAAATTTTGAACTTTTCTATTTCACGATGCGAACCGAGTGAAATGGAACTGTCAAATTTGAATGAATGAGTATTGTTTAATTGCACGAATATAGGCAGTCCAATATTTTGTTTTATATCAATGATATCATCTGTTTTTTTTTCAAGCCGTGATCGTACAAATTAAATATACCTCATATATAGATCCCTGCTCTGAATTTTTAAAAGTTGTAGGCCTATACAAATATTGACTGCTATGAGGGGCATGTTGAAACTATATGCCCACGTTGATCTCGAACCATCTGTGCCCCGGGCGTAAGCGATGGCATAGTAATGGTTTTGAGATCACCGAGGGCCATAGTTTCAACCATGCTCCGATTAAAAAGCAGTCAATATTGTTTTATCATACCGATATAGATTCTGTCAACTGTTGGTTACAATGACATGCTATTTCTAAGCACAGGAATGCAACACAGGGCACAACTATAAAATATTATTCAATGTATACATGTGTAGGCCATGGCATGCATGCATGGTTTAACAATTTGTGTAACTTAGGGTCCACAACTTAGAAAGAATTGGCAACAACCTTTCTTTTGTTCAGGAAGTGATTTTTGGAGTCCAAAACGGCTCACCTTAATCGACTTCTTTCCATTTTTTTGTCGGCAATTCCGTACCTCCGAATTCAGCAACTTTTACACGGCCTTCAGATGGCCGTTAGCGGTTGCAAATAGATATCCTCCTCATATCTTCAACGGTGTAATTTACCTACCTGCCGTTTTTGGTATTATAGCCCATAGCTTGCTCATCTCTGATTCCTTCTTCCGATCTTCTACACGCTTCATAGCATGAAGACAGGTCCTGCGATTCAGCCATTTCCTTGCCAAGCCTGCAATCAGACTTGCACTACATTTTTGTTTCCTTACCTTACTACTCCGTACTGTCAGTTCGCAGACTCCAGGCTGGTTCGGCGTATCCGTCAAA
Source organism: Ophioderma brevispina (assembly GCA_023653785.1). NCBI lineage: Eukaryota > Metazoa > Echinodermata > Ophiuroidea > Amphilepidida > Ophiodermatidae > Ophioderma > Ophioderma brevispina. Next base: position 8,991 of record JAMKCH010016064.1, read on the forward strand.
ATGCAAAATGCAATCTTTACAACCAGCTTCAATATGTACACTCATATACGGGAGGCGCTATAGTCCGACAAGCAGTCTCTATGTTGGGAAGGTGTCCAGGGTATAGGTCATTATGAGATGCCCGCTCTCCCAGGGAATAGTTCATTTTTGGTTCAATTCTTGAAGCTATTTGAATTTACTAAGCCCTCCACTTTTAACCAATCAGATGACAGTGATCTATATATGGTTAGCCATACAAGGATTAACTCTAAAAGTAAATGCGCTGGGGTGGGTTGCGATTCCCCCCCCCCACCCTCCGAATTTTTTGTCGTATCTCACCTATTTGTTTTTTCATGCCACAACTACATGAACTTTTTCCTTCTAAGGCCTTGCACTCGATTAGACCATTTTTGAACATCGCGTGCGTGCGAAGAAAGCTATTTCCCATTGAAATTACATTAACAGCAAGAAATCCAGTTTTTTTTGTGCTAAGGATACAGTTACACTAATGTTTTAATCTTATTTTATTTGTATTAGAGCTGGTGTGCGAATACTTTGACACACTCATGGCCAAAATCCAACTTTTGCTTGCAAAAAAAATGGCGAAAAAAAAACAGAAATTTTGCGCGATTTTTTTTAGATGTTTTTTCGCATTTTTTTGCAAGGGGGGGGGGGGGGGGGGGGGGGGGGGGGGGGGGGGGGGGGGTATCATGTTTGACATCATTCTACGTCATACAAGTTATTTTGTACTTTTTTGGTATCAATGGCTTTGGGAAGGGTCCTAGCTTTATCCATTGGTACCACACATCTGATAGTTCATCAATCCGTTTCTGAGTAAACTGGGGGGATATTCAATATTGGGTCTTGCCTTGCGAAGGGGGCCGAAATGTTATAAATAATTAAGTCTTACCTTAGTCTGTCGACCTTCCCGTGTATCCCTTCAAAAGGTATGACTGTCTAGAACAACATCATCCTTTTTGTTCTCTATATTCCAGTGTATCTTTGGTAGCTAACCACTCTATCCATTGCTTTGGTGATTCTTTGGCTTTTTGGTCCCTATTCCTGTTTCCTTGTAGAAGTAAAAGTTACAAAAATTTCCCTTGATTAGATATAGACTATCAGGGCCATGTCAGGAGCGCTGTATCATGGATATATGCGGCCCGGATTAGCTTACTCAGTTGATAAATCCTGACACCACCACAGCCATCACCATTTTAAGAGTGTTTTATCCTCCAACGATTCACATGACAACCTGTACAAAACGTCCAATGGAGGCACTGCATTGTGGGAAGCTACTGATATCTTTCTTATTGACAACTATCGACTTGGTACTTCAGGGGTTTGGACATGCCATCAGCCAGCCATCCGCAACAGCAAAAGGGAACTTCAAATGAAGACCCCATCCCATTTTAAGAGTGTTTTTCATTCATCTCTAACGATTCACATGACAACCTGTACAAAAACTTCCATGGAGGGCAATGCATTGTGGGAAGCTACATGATATCTTCTCTTATTGACAACTATCGACTTGGTACTTCAGGGGTTGGACATGCCTCAGGCCAAGCCATCTCACAGCAAAAGGAAATCAAATGTGCATCAACAACCGTGTGACCTGTCTTTTTTGTATTTTTTCATTCAACAGACTCCACGGTAGATGTTCGCTCCTTACGCATGTCGGACGTTAAAGACAAAAATTTGACCAAAGGCCTACCTTGTCAGCAATTATTAGATGAGGTGACATCAATGTTTACAAACAAACAACTTATCACCTGGTCTAGTGACATTTTAGATTAGTGAGTGAGAGAGTATTAAAATTTAACGACAACTCACCACAATTGTGTCATAATCGTGGTCATGAAGAATAAAAAAACCTCCACATAAAAAAGACCACATATTAAACGTCATTTCAATCGCTGTTACAACATTGTAAATAAATACAACACATCATAACACTGATGAAACCAGGTCACACCCATCCTGTATAAAATAAGATACCTCATTGAATCCACCATGGGTGGGATTTAATTTTTTTTTTCTGTACTGTCCCGTTGGCCAGTGAATTAAGATCCTTCCTGGCCCTGCGTGATTTCACTTAAGCCAACCCCCATTTTCCATCGCTATGGTCATGAACTTTGCTAATTGGTCCAAGTTCAAAATACAATGGCCCTTTGGGTGTGAGGAAACATCCAAATTGCCCCCAAAATTGGTCCTTTCCGAGTCCACAAATCTGCAAAAGTTTCGAGGGAAAAATGGATTCTTTGGGTATATTTTTTGCAAAATTTCTAACAGTGGTCTTTTTGGGGTGGACATTTTCAAAATGTCCCCAAATAGGGTCTTTGGGTGACAGTGGTTAAAGTTTTCACAAAATATTGGGGTCTTTGGGTGACATTTAAAAATTTTGGGTCTTTGGGTGACGGTGCTGAAAAAGGTCTTAACAGCCTTACATACGATGGCTTCCATGGGAGTTGCCCCCCCCCCCCCCCCGATAACAGATTTTTAAAATATTTGGTTCCTTCGGACTGATTTCTCCCATATATGAACGTGTGGACTGCATTTTAGGTCAAATTAGCGGTTGTGGAGATGATGAACTGGTAATTTCCCCATGGAGCTAAAATCTGTGAGTTTTGTGGCAAATTTAGGGAGTCTAAGAACTGCAAAGAGTCCAAACTGGGAGTCTTGAATGAGGGACGACGCATATACCAGTACCGCATTTCAGATCAGTGCCCGAACCCCTCCTCCCCCTGGTGCTTAGTGTCTACCTTAATGCATGTACTTTACACTCAATTTGTTTTTCCATCACCTAATCTGTATGTACCAGTCAATGTATTGATAAATAAATGTGGACACATTACTCCCATGCATGTTCTACAAAACATTATTTTTCTCAGACTTCCGTTGTCACTTTGGGATATAGCCCTAGAACCTCGGTCCTGGTAATTTTCAGTCGCTCTTTTGCAATCTTTTTTTATTATTAGAACGTCGTTCTAATTCTGTTTCTTATAGGGCCTGGTCCACTTAATTGTTTAACATTTCTGCTGAATTCTGTAGTTAAATGCCGCGAAGCAGCCTTGATTGTGCGCTGTTATGAAATTATGTAGTAATGTGAGATCATACTTTTCGTTAAACACACTCATGGCACGTAGCCCAGGACCTATACTGGCCCTCGCTCCTATACACATAAAACGCTATGATTTACAGAGGACAAACACACTCATCTTTATTATAAAAGTTGTGCCAGTGGTAGTCAGCACTGAAAATTAGTGACTGGTATCTTGAAAAAGCGAAAAATGCATTACAATATTAAATAAACTGTCTGAAGCAATTTTGAGGATAATTCAAATATATGTACAATTGGAATTTTATTACAACATCTACCAAACTACCTTTCTGAAAATTTCCACTGGCCCGACGGGCCCGCTCAGCGGAATTTCTTACTGGCCCGACTGAATTTCACTGAGCCGCGGGCCAGCGGCCAGTGCCCTAAATCGAGCCCAAATCTACACCCATTCCACAGAAAAACACGCTTTCAGCAAGATACAACTGATCAATCCCAATTTATTAACGGTAATACACACATACCCTGTGACAAGTTCATCACCCATACCCTGTATCAAGAAAAATTTCAACTACAAATACTACTAATCAATTATCACATGAAGAACACGAAAAATGAGGATCACCTTTAAAAGCCAAGATTAATCAATACAGTATTGAAACATTAAAGGTGCCATTTGTGATTTCATCAGCACTTCTGTTTTATTTCATGATCACTAGATATCTTTGAGAAAATCTTATTCTCAAATTTGAGCTCATCCCGATCTGTCGGTTTTGTGTTATGAAGCAACTTTTCTTTTCCCCGCGTCCCATAGGCTACTGTGCTGTAATTTCTTTCTGTCGCGTTCAGGACCAAGAAATTACCAAAAATTGCGAATTCTTACAGATGCGACAAATTTGCAAGAAGATTTGGCCCACGTGATTAACTAATGATTACGATTCAGATGATCTAAAAATCTCACAACATTTTTTCGGTAAGAAGGTTCGGGGGGACAAGACTGTGGATCACGAAATCCCTTTAAGGCAATATTTTACAGATTAAATAGAATGGTCTTTTATGTACATGTGTAATTGATAAATGGTATGTTTCGTAACTGATACAGATTTTTAAACTACTTATACAAATCCGACGGCGACGATTATCGCCCCTAACACCGTGTCGGCGCACCACCATCCGCCATATAACTGGGGGCTCTTTTGCATTTCTCGTGAGACAACCGCGGTTACGTTGTAGGTGTTACCACAAAGATCGTATAATTTTGGTCAGTTCTGACGGCAAAAACCAACACCTATTTCACTGTTATCATTTGTTATCATCATGGGCCGGCTCAGGAAAAAAAAATTGTAAATTTCTTGTCTGCACAAATAGCGATAAAAAGTTACAAAAATGGAAACAAACTGCGTGTGAATTCACTCGCTAATGACACAAATAAACAATCATCGTATCCATTTCATCTAAATACCACATTGTTACTTCGCCGGTCATTTTTCAGTGTACTGATATCCAGGCCGTAAGCCCATTCCATGCACAACTAGACTGACTAATTTTGTTCCATCTCCGAAATCGATCACATGGTCACGGAAGTGTCCTTTCTAAAAAACCAACAACCCGCATCGGAAAGATGTCACGTTTTTCATCAAATACGATCGGTCTTTGGGGACTATTCCATTTTCACGTACACGGAATATATCAACATTCTATTGTTACTTATTTTTGTCCGGAATGTTTGAATTTTACGAAAAATTATTTTTTTCTCAGCTGCTGTTATATTACCAATTTTTAACACAACGTATTCTAACCATACGCGTGCATTTTCTCAGTCACGCAAAGTGGGCGAAATAACCTTCAATTTTACAACAACAGTAGACACTTGCCCTTTAATTCCGTTTAGGCGGCCAGTCCCTGACATCAATCCTTCCATACATCCATGGAATAAACGGTAAAATTTGGTTAACAATTGCCAAAAAGTAGGTTGTAAATTTCCTTATTATGCATGATTATGGGCTTATTATTTCGTTCTTTAATCCAATATGCGGGCGGTGGGTGTTCCTGTGTCATGTGCGTTTGGTGGCCGGGATGCCCCCCATGTGCCAGTAATGGCGGGGACGTAGAGGGTGTCCTTTCGAGGCTTCCCATCGATCGTGTATATGAGTAATACAAAATATCATATTATTTTTAACACTTAAGTACACATCTAAATACAGTCTACAAAGTCTTAAACTCTAACAAAACTAAAATAACAGAAATTCTAAATTTAACAAGGGCGTTCTCGACCCACAAAGGTCCCCGCCCAGTGGCAGTAGCTAAAGAACAAGCAAAATAATTTTAAAAGATCCACGGAAGATTGTGATGGAAATAAGTGTTCTTGAACCACTGAGGCTCTTCCATTGACATGACCTTCAAAATTGTCGGCACTGAACTGTTGACCACACCCCCCAATTTCATCCTCCTACCCCATGATTAGTGATTTGACCTTGATGCACCACCACATTACCTTCAAATGACCTAAAAAATTTGGCATTGAATTGTTGACCATACCCACCACTTTTTCATCCTCCTACCACATGTCTTTTAAGAGTCAATTGACCTTGATGCCCCCACATGACCTTCAATGACCCTCAATAATTTTTGGCACTGATTTGACCACACCACACCCACCAGTTTCATCCTCCTACCACATATTTTAGTGATTTGACCCTGATGACCCTCCCGACCTTAATGATCTTAAACATTTTTGGCACTGAATGTTTGACCACACCCACCAATTTTCATCACCTCCTACCACAAGTTGTGATTTTACCTTGGATGACCCTGCATGACCTCCAAATGACCTTCAAATTTTGGTACTGAATGGTGACCACACACACCAATTTTATATCCTCATTTAACCATGTTTTTAGTGATTTGGACCCCTTGAATGACCCCCACGACCTTTCACAAATGTCGGCACTGAATGTTTGACCACACCCACGCAAGTTCATCATCCGACCACAACGGATAAGGTTTATAATAGCAATTTAACTCCATTTTTGCCTTTCTGACTCAATTTGGACTTTGACCCATGCCACCTGACCCTCCTCCGACCTCATATCCGCCTGCCTACTTGAGTGACATCTATTGTGGTGCGAAGAGGGACACCCATACTTGCTCCAATTAAAATTATCAGTGCAACGTGTATTATAGCGATTTAGCTCCCTATTTTTTGAACCACATTTTACCCTATTTTGACCACTTTGACCTTGACCCCTGCCCCATGACCCAGTTGTATCCCACCCACCGCCTACTGAGATACATCTATGTTGCGAAGATGGACATCCACACCTTCTTAGTTCCAAAGATATCGCGTGGGTACGCATTTATTATAGCGTTTAACCCCTAGATTTGACCTATTTGACCACATTTGACCTTTGAGAAACCCATCCACAGCCCCACTTGTATCCCACCCACCACCTACTTGAGATTCATCTATGTTGCAAAGATGTACATCCACACTTGCTTAGTTGCAAAGATAACCTGGGACCACCCACTGCGGCTAGCATTTCTATAGTCCCCTTCGCAACAAAAGTTGGCGGGGGACGCAAATACAACCCGTCTGTTTAGATAACCGAAGTAGTTTCCCTTAAGTAGCTTTTTTACGACACGTGTGGGGACAGCGGGCCTATTCTAACCCCAACCCGCAGGTGGCCCCTTTTAGTAGAGATCGCCTTTTTACGACATGTAAGGGGGGACAACGGGCCTATTCTTAACCCCAAAACCCCAATGTTAAGGTGTGAAGAATCATGCCCAATAGCTGGGGAATATATGATATGACCTGTAAAAAATTGGCATAGAATTTTTTTACAACCACAAATGCATTTCTATAAGGTCCCAGAATGGACATACTAGAAGTCCAAAAAATCCAGTGTGGAAGTACGGCCTAATTGCATAAGCCAATATGGCCGCCCAATTCCTATGTTTTCAATTCATTTTGTTGTATAGATAGCCTAAATTACTGTGTGGAAGCCCTAAAATGAATGTGTTTACATTATAATATATTTATGCTTCATCGTTAATAGAAATATGTATCCTTAATATTTGGTGTAAGCATAACTAATTGCATACATTCAAAATGGCTGCCAATTTTCAGATTTTTATTAATTTTGTTGCTGTAATTTCTTCCAGATAAGTTTGCAGTACAAAATTACATTTCATAAGTGTATTAAACACTTCACATTTAAGATAGAAGCTAAGTCTTACTTAAACCCATTGGCTGTCAATTCTAACAGGTTTACCTTTAAGTTGATCAAACGTGGTGAAACTTTTTGTTGACATGTGAACACACAAATGTGGTGGACTTTAAATTTATATTCCATATTAATCTATTTTCTAACTGAATTCTCTGGTAACTTGTGTACGCTGTTGGTGCCTTAATTTGCATACACCTATGTGGCTGAAAAGTAGGCACTGCCCATAAAATAGTGATAAAATGCTATGTTCTGGTGGAGAATGACTATTCTAACACCGCCAACTGCTGTTTGATAGTAAGGGTGCGCCTGCCTTCTACTCAAGCACTCATTGGGCGTTTACCTCTCCAGACCTGTCAACAGTCACCGAGGACATCCGATCCCGCTGCTCCAGAAAGATCCTTCCTAAATTCACCAGATCAGGCCACTGTCCTATCTTGGTTATCAGTGACATCAAGGTCACTCTCCGGTCTTTACAAAAAGAGATGGAACGTCAGGAAAGCCAAGTGGCCCAAGTTCAAACAACTCATTAGTGAATTATCATCCAAACTGCCAAACCTGGCTTCTTCAGTCTTCTAACATCAACGACACATATTCTGACTTCAGCTCTATGCCCCACCATCAGCTAAACATTCATTCCAAAAGGCAGAACCCCTACACCCCCTGTTGGGTCAAGTAATGTGACGAGGGGGAGATATTCAATATCGACTTTACCCACTTAAGCTGCAATGCCTGGATCACCGTCAACAAGCTCACTGGTCGTAGCTGTCCAGATAAGCAGATTCCTGTCTCTGCAAATTGCATTATCTCAGTACTACTTGTCACCAATGGAAAGTGGCAAGACCACACCCAACAGGCAAAAGCCCACGCTCGTGCTGTTAACGAAGAGATTTAAAATTTCTACAAACCTCTCCACCGTCGAGTCCCATGTCTTACCCATTCACCTATGATGAGATCACCGAAGCAATCACAGTATTAAAGAATGGGAAAGCTCCTGCCAATGACAGCATCCATACAGAATTCTGGAAGCATATGGCACCTGAAGCTGTGCGATGGCTCCAATTCTTTCTCTCTACTTCTATGGGATCATCAGCAATCCCCTCAAAGATTTCAAAGGTCAGTGTAATCCTGAAGCCCAAGAAACCAGAAAGCGAGCCCAAGAGTTGCAGACCCATCTCGCTGCTATCTCACACGTATAAGCTGCTTGGGAGACTGGTACTCAGTAGGATCAATGATACGGTCAAGGCAAATCTACCCCTCACCCAAATTGCCTTTCAAAGAGGCAAATCAACAACAGATCAGATAGCAAGATTTGCCAATCATATCGAGACAGCCTTCAAGAAGCAGCAGAGGTTTGGAGCAGTCTTTATAGATCTATCTGCTGCCTATGATACAGTCTGACATGGAGGTCTCTACCTTTAGCTACTCAAAATCTTCCCTGATGTCAAGCTTGTCAAGTTCATAATACTGCTCATCCCGGATCTTTCGTCCTGGGGACATCAAATGGGCCAGACCATGCCATTAGAAAGCCAAAAGTGTTCAACATTGTATATCTTGGAATAGATGCCGATTCCTTTGAGGCCTTGGTGCTTCTAATGCCTCAAAGACCATATCACTGTAAGCCAATTCTTCCACCGATGGCACTTGAAACTCAGCAAACCCAAGACTGTCGGCTCTATTTTCCACCTTGCAAACCATTGCGCTAAAATAGAAGTTCACATCACTCTAGATGGAAAAAAAATGTCATGCGATCCAACACCAAAGAACCTTGTCGTCATAATTGACTACAGCCTTACTTCCATCAACAACCAGACAGTCGCTTCCAGGACCCAGTATTGTTTCATCCTCCTCAGAGGCGCGAGGGGGCTGGATGGGGTGAATTCTTTTGACACCTTACATACAACAACTGTTGTTTTGGCCCATACGCAAATGTGAATATGCCGCCCAGTATGGAGTCACAGTGTACAGTCACCAAGATGATGTCATTGAATGTTGCAATGAGACTTATTAGCGGTTGCCTTTCGGCGACGCTGTGTGTAGAATATCTTCCAATTTGTCTGGCATACCTCCTGCAAACCTTTGGAAGATCCTTCAGACGATCTAGTCGCCAAAAAGTGTGACGAACATGGTAACCCTATCCCCCTACCAACACTCTTAAGGATCAGAGAATTCCACGGAACATCACTTTGCTACCCAAATCCAGGACCCCTGCAGTCGCAGCATCCCATGATCATCGTGGATGGATCAACGCCAGATGGTCTTGAGCAATGGTCATCTTCTTCCTAAGCGTTGCCTGATAGGGAAAGAACTGTCAACCTCAACGAACTCGGAGAACCGCACACAATTAGACACGTCATTGATGACTGATGAAAACCTGGATTCTTGATGGTAATTTGGTTTTATATCGCCGAAGGAAGAAATAGCTTTTCGATTTGAAAAACTAATTCTCGATGAAGACATTGGAATCTCGATTGAAGATCTTGTATACAATTGAAATACTTGGATTCCAGTCGAAAAACTGGATTCTCGATTGAAAAACTTGGTGTATCTTGGGTATTGAAATGTACCATCGGTCCTCGGTTGGTCATAATAGGCCTACATATAACTTTGACCGGTGGCATGTGACCTTTGACCTCATCAAGAAATAGGGTCCAATGTTGCATCTATGATCAAAGTTTGGTTTCCAGAATTGAACTTCCACTTTCAATTGGGGTCAATTTTACATTTTCAGCTATTTTTAAACTTGATTCACTGACCTTTGACCTGGGTAGGTGACTTTGACTCATCACCAAAATTACCGAGGGATCCCATGTTGGCAACTATGACTCAAGTTTGGTTTAATCATTCGGAAGTAGCGGCTATTACAGGCAAATGATAAACCTTTTCACATCATCAACAACAAACATCAACAACGACATCAACGACAACAGACTACAACAGTGGGAAAGTGATCCCTATGCTTCTTCCTGCCTTAAGGCAGCGACACAAAAAGTTGGATTCTTCGCTTAGATAGAATACTGTTTTTTTTAATTAAAACTTTTTTTCAATGCGAAACTAGGTACGGCGATAATTGCAGAAATTTGCAATGAAAAATCAAGGTTTACAAATAAAAAATTATTTGGTTTATCAATCGAAAACCTGTTTTTTTTTAAACCGAATACCAAGTTTTTTCAATGAGAATCAAAACGTGTTCAAGCGAGAATCCACGTTTTTTGATCGAAAAAACTGGGATTCTCTTCAATACTAAACATTTTTTTTTCAATTTTTAACATATAGTGTGTATGATATGTGCTTGGTATATGATTTTGGAGAACAACTGTTATTGTAGTGATGCCCCAAAGGGCCCTTTTGGGAAACATAGTCACATATTCAACTATTAACAAATTTATCATGAAGGCAAAAAGTATATTAAAGTAGAGATATATAAGATACAATTTTCCGACCACACGTGTATGTGCGTGAGGGGTGTAATGAAGATGGAGGTGGGGGGGGGGTTGCTCTAAGCATTATATAGCAAGTGATAGGTGAACGGTGTTTTTAGTCCTGTAGTGCAATAATAGATGTATGTATTGATCCAATGTTTTGACATTCTTGCTACAAATTGTAGAATTGGCAGCCCCATTTGGATTTATGCCAATTAGATATACTTCTTAAGCATGTAGGGTGTATGTATAAGACAAATAAATATAAATAAAGTAATAATGTAATAAATTTAGCATTAGGTGGCAAATAATATTTTAGTTGCAATATAACAAATCAGTGTAAACTTAGAATTGGCCCAGCCATTGGGATTATGCAAAATTAATTACAATTCTGTCAAGAATGAATGGGGTGTCTGTATATGCCATACAATAATAATGTATCATACAATACAAATTTAGGCATATAGGTGCCAAACTATTTATTTTAGATAAGAATATAACAAAATCCTTGTAAAAATCTTAGTATTGGCGGCCGGCCAGTTTGGATTATTGCAAATAGTCAATTTCCACCATTGGATTGTTCTGGACTTTTTAGTATGGCCTTCTGGGGACCTTATGAAATGCATGTGGTGCAAGAACTTCTTTGCAATTTTTTCCATCTTCCACCTAGAAATAATTTATTTTTCCAGCCTAATACAATTACAGCAATTCAAATAGCCTTATCAACGCCCGATTGAGTGTGAATTTTAAAAAGCCAGCCCTGCAGGTGCTCACGCATACTGGCCTGGCAGTGCTTTGAAGTTTGCCCGGCGTTGACGTCACATTTCACTCATCTTTATAAATCTATAAATCTAAATGACTGAATTGCAATTTTATACTATTTCAGCATGGTTTATCCTCGCACCCCCGACAAATTTTGAAGGGTTTTTTGTTTCTTTACTAACATTAACAATTTTGTAAATGTCACTGAGACCGAGACGGCCTAGTAAATGCACATATCCATTTCCAGCCAAAATTACTGTTTTGGAAGAGCCCCAATTCCCAAATCGAACAGAGTGTGTCCTGCCTGCCCCCCCCCCCCCAGGTGACTGCTTTTCTAAGTGAAATCCGACAAGGTTGCCTTACCTCAACAGAGCGGCTAGATTTACAGAGCTCCCTCGCTGCTATTAGGAAGATAGATGAAGCTACTTTGGATTGGAGCTCTCACTCGGAATTGGCTTGCTCTCGCCACTCTCACTCTCACTGTCCGATTCTGTAGAGATCACTTGAAGCAAATATCAAGAAGACTTAAAGGATAAGCAGCGATAATGGACGGATATAAAACTGTGGAAATTCATTTTTTAGCCTTATAAATCAAAGATACGTATTACAATTCCATAGACTATTTTTATATAGGAACAAAAACACCAATATGAAAAAGTATAAAGATTTGATGGAAAGTTTGTCCCATACTGTCTTCCCCGCAAATAGATACCTCCAAGATGATGTCTCAAAATCTACACTAAACACTGATTGTGGGTTTACATCAGTACAGAATAAACAAAGGTATCAATAATATTGTGTTTGAGGACAAACTTTACAGACGATGGTGCACACATTACTTTATAAATCTGGGGATATTCACACAGAAGGCTTTTTCTTTATCCCAACGGAATTTTGATACGTCACGTATAAATTACAGACTTCAAATAAAGGTACTGCCATTGTCTTTAATACATGGGTTTCAGCCAACCCCTTGCAGGTTTTTAGTACATCTATTCCAGTAACCAAATAACCAAAATACAAATTTTGCGGGTTTTCATGTTTCGATACTTCCGCTGACTTTCCCTTTATGTCACTATGCATAAATGATGGATGGGGCAACTGGAGTTCCCCTTTCCCCTCCAGATAGTCCCCTATTTCTGACTAAATCCTGTTCTCTGTCTTCAGCTTTTCTTACACAAGAATCCCATATGACTGCAATCTATGACAAAAATCAGTGAGCGATTTCACCTCATCACCATGCATACATAAGCCTTTGTTATAGTTATAGGCCATTCTGTTTTAACCAAAATTGTACTGTATCTCTCTTTCATTTCGTCAATTTTTATCATTTTCTTTTTTTATCACTTGTTAACTGATTTAAAAAATGCATCAAAATTAAACACTGCAAGTCAATTCGAGTTGTAATGCAATTTCAATTGACCCTCGTGTTTGAGAATCCCCAAAATCTGTGTGACTCTTGATGTTAGGATTTCCTTAGCCTGACATGTATCTCTTGATGCTAAAAAAGACAACAAAACACCAAAATGGTGACAACACCGCCAGTTTCTAGTCACATCGCTATGCCTCGTGGTGACTGATCTGACTTGTACCCGACCTTTTTGACACCAAAGCAAGCATCGATAGGATGCTTGTTTTCTCTTCCATCGCTGAATAAATTTTTTGGCATTTTTGAACAAAAAAACTTTAAACTTTATACTCTGTAAACCTAGAAGTACAAAGTAAATTAATTGATGCACTGCGCAGCATTATCGCACCTTACTACCAAACGAGCTTAGTCATAGTCTATTTCCATGAAATCTCGCGTGATTTAAGACACAGCGCATGATATACGAACAAAACAAATCTCTTGCACTGCATACACAAAGTACTGGTTGTATAAGTCGACATACCAGGCACTCCTTGTGAGACTTGTGTGGGAGTTTATTGATTACAGTCCAACCTCGTTTATCCGGCCACCATTTATCAGGATCCTTCTATTATCCGGCCGGCGACTGGCGTCCGATTGCACCTGCATGGTGTTTTTTTCTATTTTTTTTTTCTTTCTTTTTTTCGTTAACCACCTATTTTTTTCCGTTGAACTTGCATACTAGCCTATATAAATGACTTACCATGGAAATAAGGGCTTCCCACATACATTTATCGGGTTCGTTTTCGGGGGAAGATCTCACTACAACGAGGTATATCGAAATACATCCCTCAAAAATCATAGCTGTGCCACCATGACCGTGATAAAAATGCGTAATCAAAAACTTTTCGGCCCGAAACAAGGGCCCGATGGCACATAGTTCTACGCGGTCAATTTAACCGTACATAAACTCCATACACAAACACTGATTGTGCCGGCAATCTAAGCACACTATAAAATTTATAAATCAACCGATATGAGCATCAATAAATTAAAAAAAAGGATAATGAAAAAAGCAAATAAATAACACGTACAGACTTTTTTCAAACCAAACAAATTTTTAATTAAAATTCTATGTGCGACTCATTTCTAGAACACCTTTCCAATCCAAACCCGGAAGTCATTTAGCACAAACTTGATCGGCCATTCTCAGCTTCCAAATTTTGCACATCGTTGCAGCTTTCGTAACACGAGCTCGTATATTGGAATTTCTTGTTTTTTAACAGTGATTTAGATACTTGTTTGGTGATTTAAAATCTGTTCTCTTGTGGCTGGAACTGTTACGATGCCGTGTAAATGTCCGTCGGTTTCGGCGTACCTGTGGCCGCCAGTAAATAAGGCAACAATCGGCGATTCAGACCAGGTCAGGAACTTTGACAGACGATCGATCCTAGGCCCAAATATCGAATTAGATATAGCAATAATTGAAATAAACATGCAAAAACAAAGTGGTATAATTTCTGTTTTATTTCTCACTATTTCCATTTCACATCATTCATAACACTCACAATTTGTTACAGTTTGTCATAGCAAAAAAAATACATGTCACATACTTAATCCCTATAATGAACTTCACTCTTAGCCTGTGTTTGAGCATCAATCGCATATCCAGCCAAATTGCATATCCGGATGAGCGCCGGTCCTGACGTGTCCGGATAAACGAGGTTGGACTGTACTTTGTACTTCTAGGTTTATGGGTATAGCTTGTTCGTAAAAAAAGGCACTGGAGTAATTACTAGATGATGTAGATAATACTGATACCAAAAACCCCATCAGAAACACTGTCAATCACTTGGAACAATTAGAGAAATTTGTGCAATAGAAAGCACTGATAACTCAAATGACAAGAATATTTTATGTAAATATGAAGCCAGGAATGTAAGTGGGCATATCATTAATTTCCTGATAATTGATCCGGCCCTACCCCAGTGGCCAAACGCTTGGGCGCGACACTAAACTTTTATGTGGGAATCGTCCAAACAAAGGCTGCAGAAGGAGTTAAAGGGTATATTCCCTACCAGAAGTCTTACATCCCTATGAAACATTTATTGACTGTTCTTGAACTGTGAAATGATGAAAATATATCTCGCTGGTGACTAGTAAAAGTGGGCCTACATTTTTCCCAAGACCAAAGGTTAAGGGCAAACAGTCCCCTAAATTCCCTGTGGGTGGACATTTTGTATCCTTTTCCTCATGAGCAGTCAACATTTGTATAATATTTACCTTTTGGTGTACCAATTGGTGAATAAAACCCTTGTTGTGCTCCATAAGCTGGGGACCTTAAGATACTTGGATCACCTCTAAGAAGGGGTGTCCTTTCTGAAGACCCAGATTCTGCTATTCTTTGCGCTGAAAAAGAAAAGATTGGAGCAAAGTCAAGTCAATACAAACACAAAGAACCATTTCCCTCCTTGCCCAGTCATAAATTTTGCAAGTAGAGCCTTGAACTAGGAGCATTCAATTGACTGAGAATGAAAAAATTAAACAGACCTGTGAGTGGGGTTTTGAAAAAAAGAGCTGAAACAAAGCTGAAACATAGCATAAAACTAAGTAAAAAGGTCAAAAACAGGCTGAAAATTAAAGAAAAAGCTAAAATTTTGATTCTTTGAAAGCATGAAAAGAGCTGAAATCAGCTAAAAAGCTGAACTCTCACAGGCCTGGTTAAACCCGTGAAATAATTATAGAATAGATTTTTTAACTGGCACTCTCTATGACAAATTGAAACTTAGGCGATGCCATTATCTTATGTGAAAAAACAAGGCCAGAATGCGAGTTCATCCAAGAATACATAATGACATCGCCAGTTTCAATTTGTTGTAGAGAGTACCGTTTAGAAAAATCATACCTTTATTCTCATTCTTAAACAGATTTTTCAAAGTAATCTTTAACCAAATTCTCTAATCCTTATGGCTATTATACAACAAGATTGGACTGCCATCATTCAATGAGAAAAATCGACCCCCCTTCCCATTGAACACAAAACATAGACAACAAAACGCAACATTTTAACATTAAAATAAAGTCAATACGCAGCGCATAATAGCCAGTCCAAATTGTGGATCAAAACCGGACAGGAACCAATAAAACAATTGTGTTAATTGATTTAATTCCCACAGCTGCTTATATTACAAATGCCCTTTCACCTTTTCAATGTCAACAATAGACGTTTTACTCAACCTCCATAATGAATCTTATGAGGTGCTCAATTTCATCCGGGAACTTGTACCAGCCTCAAGTAAGCAAAATACATACAAAGCATAATATAAGTACCGCAAATTTACTTTATATGTGATGTTGCTCTAAAAGCTTGTGTACGCATGTGCAACAGAACTGTAAATTTTAAGATGGCGGTAAATCGTCTGGCAGGAAACAATTGCAGGGCATGGTTACAATTGAAAATTCCACCTTTTGCAATCATAAATTTCAACATGAGTACCTCAAATGTTTTTTGTTCCCTTGATATTCTTCTACCTTCCTGAGAGATTAAATTTATGTGAAAAGGTACTTTGTACTGCAGTTTCAGGCACTGTTTGCTGACACGAATGAACCAATTTCACATCCAAAATTTTGGTAAACATTATCACAATGGTACAAGTTCCTGGATGAAAACAAGCAATCATGAGAAATATTATGGGGTTCAGCAAAGCATCTATATCTCAACTGACCTCAATATGACCTTTGCAAGACATTCTCTCCCTCTCACCAACACCAACAAATAAAATCTGATGCAAAACAGTGGCATGCAGAAGGATGGGGGTGCTTTGTCTTCCATATTTTTTTTTTTTGGGGGGGGGGTCAGTCAGGAGAAGCACATCTATTCTGATGAATGTTGGTAATTTGGGAGAAAAGCACCTAGTTGGCTGAATTAATGGAGGATCTCACCTGCACCTGCACCCCCACACTTTTAATATTTACAAGGTTTCGGTGAAAAATTATGGGCATTCATTTTGCAAAAAAGATTGTAAGGCTATGCCATTAATCGGGGGTAATCACAAGTACGTCACCTCTGAAATCCTGCGGACGCCACTGAATGCAACTCCTTAGTACTCACCAGCTAACATTTTTCTTTCTCGTGGTATCACCTTAAAATCTAACGCCCACACTTCCACCCAGGCTAAAGTGAAGCTTGCGATGAGTATGATGTAATCTACAGGATGGGCTATGTTTGCCTGGCCTTTGCAGTTGGGGTCTTTTGGGGACTCCTGAAACACAAAAGAGAGAAATTTGTGACATCAATCTTCATTCTCTACGCATGGGAGGGCAAATTAAAGCAATAATAGCATATTTTTTGAAGAGCACCCCCAATTTTCCAAAAATGTTGGGATTTTTACACAGTTGCATTGGTAACTGCATAGTAAACTATACCTGTGAATGGTTAAGCTAGAAAATGTCTGTGTTGCAAATGAAGGAATTTTGTAATTAATATCGGAGATCTCCGAAAATAATTCAACGGCTGTTGAAAACGCCTTCCAATATGAAATAGCGCCATATACGTGTCTACGCTCATCCATTAGTTGTTTTATTGGTTCAGGCAAGTCAAGTCAAGTTAAAGGTTACTTTCTTGAGATGGCACTATTTCATCATGGACAGACATAAACTTAGCATTTCCAGCTCTGCCATTAAGTACAATCTGGAATCCCAATTTTATTTACAAAATTGCTTATTTTATGATAAATACGCATTTTTGAGCATTCTCGTTCGCAGGTATAGTTCCCAGAAAATTACCAACATAACTGTGCAAAAAATATCAAATTTTGAAAATTGGGGGTGCTCTTCAAAAATGTGCTGTTATTGCTTTAATGATGCAGCAATAGAGCCTTCCACTTCAAAAAGTGCTTTTTTTTGCTTGAAATGCAAATAACATTAGTAATTTGTAACCTCTTCTTACAGACACAACATCAAATTGTAGCTCACACATTGAAAATATTGAGCATTTCTTTTTTTCAATTCTGCAAGTAGTTTATCAAAAGTACTGATCAAGAGTATTTGGGAAGCTGCTAAGGCAAATTCTACAATGTATGTGCTGTGAGAACCTGTGCTTATGTAGCCACAGACTAAGTTGGTCCCCTTCATGTGTTGAGATGATAAACCTACTCCAAATCTTTAAGGGACATTCCATTCCAATAAACAGGGCCACAAAAAAGAATACACTACCAGTGACATCATTAGTGAAACTATTGATTTTCAGTCAGTGTCATGAATAGATTCACACCAGTCACTTGGAATTTTCTATTACTCTCTGGAAAATCAATGATACCACAAATGATGTCATCAGCAACCCAAATATTGAATGCTTTCTGGTCCCTCCTTGTAGACTTGACACAAACCACACCAATTATATTTGCATTTCCTGGGACCTTAAAAGCATTAAATTTCAAAACCACTGTGAATCAGCCATTCCTTGGTGTGCCAAATAACTTCCATCAGCCCTGAGATACCATTTGGTGGCCTGTGATTAGGAGGAAACCCATGATAATGAAGTCACTGTCTGCTCTTCTGCACCACACTCACAGCCTAGACTTTTGGCAAACCCCCATCTGAACAGACTGGCCTTAAAATTTTCTCGTCAAATTTTTGACAGTCTTTATTCAGCATTATCTTTGAGTTAAAGACACTATCAGTGATTCACCCAAAAGATTCAAAATATTTGAAATTTGCAGAAATAGCTTATACATGAAGGACAAGTCTGTAGAATTCCCACAAGTTATATTTTTGCAACTGAAAACTTAAAGCGGCACTGGCACATTTTCACAAAATATGAAATTTCTTCAATTTGCTCTCAAATGATAGTCCAGGCCATTGGAAGAAACAGAGATATATTTTAAACATAAAAATAACATACCCCAAAACAGATAGGGACATTGATACGAGGATAAAGACGTCCAGGTAATTTGTAGGCCAACTTTTAAGTTTTCCATAACTTTAATCAACAAATGTGTATATTACATAAATATTTTTGACTCGTACTCACTGATATTAAAACCACAAAGGTTATAGACCGGTCAAACAGTGTGCATAGCATGAGAAACATGCATACGGAGTGCGTGTTCTTGTGTTAAAAGCCATTTTCGTCGTCTGCTGAATTCTTCTGTTTACCCATAAGGAAGCTGATTTGGTCTTAATCATTTCGGGTGAGGGCTTTTGTATAAGCTTTATAACCATGCAAAAATA
The DNA here is from genome assembly GCA_023653785.1 of Ophioderma brevispina. NCBI lineage: Eukaryota > Metazoa > Echinodermata > Ophiuroidea > Amphilepidida > Ophiodermatidae > Ophioderma > Ophioderma brevispina. The sequence continues at coordinate 28,011 of JAMKCH010016064.1, forward strand.
CCGATTTTGAAAAATCTTGAGGGCGCACTATTTTTCAAATGTGCCAGTGTATCTTTAAAGCAATAATAGCAAATTTTTTTGAAGAGCGCCCCCAATTTTCCAAAGAAATGAGATTTTTACACGGTTCCATTGGTAACTGGCTAGCAAACTATACATGTGAATGGTTGCAAACGAAGGAATTTTGTAATTAGAATATTTAATATCCGAGATCTCCGATAATAATTCAACGGCTGTTGGAAACGGCCTTCCAATATAAAATAGCCGGGAAATAGCGCCATGTACGTGTCTACGCTCATCCATTAGTTGTTTTATTGGTTCAGGCAAGTCAAGTTAAAGGTTACTTTCTTGAGATGGCACTATTTCATCATGGACAGACATAAACTTAGCATTTCCAGCTCTGCCATTAAGTACAATCTGGAATCCCAATTTTATTTACAAAATTGCTTATTTTATGATAAATACGCATTTTTGAGCATTCTCGTTCGCAGGTATAGTTCCCAGAAAATTACCAACATAACTGTGCAAAAAATATCAAATTTTGAAAATTGGGGGTGCTCTTCAAAAATGTGCTGTTATTGCTTTAATGATGCAGCAATAGAGCCTTCCACTTCAAAAAGTGCTTTTTTTTTGCTTGAAATGCAAATAACATTAGTAATTTGTAACCTCTTCTTACAGACACAACATCAAATTGTAGCTCACAAAATATTGAGCATTTCTTTTTTTCCAATTCTGCAAGTAGTTTATCAAAAGTACTGATCAAGAGTATTTGGGAAGCTGCTAAGGCAAATTCTACAATGTATGTGCTGTGAGAACCTGTGCTTATGTAGCCACAGACTAAGTTGGTCCCCTTCATGTGTTGAGATGATAAACCTACTCCAAATCTTTAAGGGACATTCCATTCCAATAAACAGGGCCACAAAAAAGAATACACTACCAGTGACATCATTAGTGAAACTATTGATTTTCAGTCAGTGTCATGAATAGATTCACACCAGTCACTTGGAATTTTCTATTACTCTCTGGAAAATCAATGATACCACAAATGATGTCATCAGCAACCCAAATAGTGTGCATAGCATGAGAAACATGCATACGGAGTGCGTGTTCTTGTGTTAAAAGCCATTTTCGTCGTCTGCTGAATTCTTCTGTTTACCCATAAGGAAGCTGATTTGGTCTTAATCATTTCGGGTGAGGGCTTTTGTATATAAAAGCTTTACAACCATGCAAAAATATCGATTTTGAAAAATCTTAAGGGTGCACTATTTTTCAAATGTGCCAGTGTCTCTTTAACAGAAAAGGAAGAAAACAGCAGTGCTCAAAGATATGAATCTCCATTCAGTTACGTGTTGTAGTAAGTGTCTGTATGGACGGTGAACTAAATGAATGACTTTGTCCTTATGAGGTTGATTTCAGTCTTATCACTTGTAGGGTATATTAGGATACCTATACTTGTTACAAAATGCAAAAATCTTATTTGTTTTATTTTCTGATTTAGAAAATCACTGATAGTGCCTTTAAAATATCACAGAATAATGTCTGCAACTCCTCTTTCAAGCCAGAGTAGTTCTTTTTTTTTTTTTTTTGTTTTTTTTTTTTTTTTTTTTTTTTTTTTTTGGAAAATGATTAAAGGCTGATTCAGAGATTTCAAAATACAATTTTTTGGGTTAGTAATTAAAAATAGTCATCTAGAACTAAAGATAGTTACCTAAAATGCTTACAGGCCAACCTCATTTATCCGGCCACAATTTACCCGGATCCTTCTATTATCCGGCCGGCGACTGGCAGCCGATTGCGCCTGCCTGGTGTAATTTTTCTATTTTTTTCCTTAATTTTTTTCGTTAACTACTTATTTTTTTCCGTTGAACTTGTATACTATCCTATATAAATGACTTACCATGGAAATAAGGGCTTCCCACATCCTTTTATTGGGTTAGTTTTCTGGGGATGTTCTCTCTACAACGAGGTCAATCGGACTTCATCCCTCAAAAATCATAGCTGTGCCACCATGCCCGTGATACAAATGCGCAATCAAAAACTTTTCGGCCCGAAACACGGGCCCGATGGCACATATTTCTACGCGGTCAATTTAACCGTACAAAAACTCCATACACAAACACTGATTGTGCCATCTAAGCACATTATAAATGGACCGATATGAGCATCAATAAAATCGAAAAAACGGAATGATAATGAAAAAAAAGTAAATAATTAACACGTACAGACTTTTTTCAAACCAAACAAATGTTTAATTAAAATTCTATGTGCGACTCATATCTAGACACACCTTTCCAAACCAGGGAGTGTCCAAACCCAGAAGTCATTTAGCTCAAACTTGATCGGCTATTCCCAGCTTCCAAATTTTGCACATCTTTGCAGCTTTCGTAACACGAGCTTGTATGATGGAATTTCTTGTTTTTTAATAGGGATTTAGATCCTTATTTCATGATTTAAAATCTGTTCTCTTGTGGCTGGAACTGTTACGATGTCGTGTAAATGTCCGTAGGTTTTGACATAACCGCGGCCGCTAGTAAATAGGCAATGATCAGCCATTCAGACCAGGTGAGGAATTTTGACAGACGATCGATCCTGGACTTAGATATCCAATTAGATATAGCAATAATTGAAATAAACATGCAAAAACAATGTGGTATAATTTGTTTTATTTCTCACTATTTCCATTTCATATCATTCATAACACTCACAATTTATTACAGTTTGTTATAGCAATGTATAAATACATTGTCACACACTTAATCCCCACTGAACTTCACTGTTTAGCCTGTGTTTGAGCATCAATCGCATATCCGGCCAAATCACATATCCGGATGAGCGCCGGTCCCGACGTGTCCGGATAAACGAGGTTGGACTGTAATTCCAAAGTTAGAGCTGAATCGGATTTTCCGTTTTCATGCAGTAAACATTTATGCACTTATGCCATAGGATACCGTGCATAACCAAATTTCCGGATCCGGAATTTTATAACAAAGTTGTGATTTTCTATATGAAGGACTTCGATTTGAGCTTAGTTATTTTCCTACAATTTGCTAAATTTAGTTAAGTGGCATGTGCATTAACTCTAGATAATATTTCACATAATTAGCTGATTAAATGAACCCTTTACAATAGCCGTAATCATATTTGTTATCAATTTGATCAAAATGCACAAAATGGTTGATGCCTTTCAGAAAGAACAAAACAAAATATTATTTAAAAAAAAACACAATTATATTGTACATTGATACAAATTACCTCTACTGTCAAACATTTTAATGTATTTTTGGTCTGAGCTTTATCCATTATACAGGGTGTCCACAAAAAAATGGTGCAAGGCAAAAGCGCCCTCATTGGAGTTGAAAAACATAAAATAGTGATGAAATATTTACATCATATCACAAATGAAGTCTTGGCTTTTGAATACCATTTACAGCATCTGATTTGATTGTTGCAATCCAGAGATATGGCTAATATTCTAAGGGAGGGCACAGTACCAATTGTGCCACTTTTCACAGAATGGGATACAAAGTAAGAGCATCATGCTAATAGGATAATAGGGTTTATTGATTTAAGAATTTAGTTCAGAACCTGCAACTAAACATCAAAAGAGTTTGATTATCACAATTGTCATGTGCAATTGCAATTTGATTACAGAAATATGGTTATTTGTATTTTCAATTTGCTTTAAGAACAGAAGTTCCTTTTCCAGAACTCTTAAAAATGTGTAGTATTTATGCAGGAAGATAATTATTGTTTGATAATGGCTATTATGTTTCCAGCTGAGTGTGCTCTATTTTTTATGTTCTTTACTCATTTATGAAGTTATTTTAAAATGTTTACTGAGAAAAGGAAATATTGATTTGAAGTAACAAGAAAACAATATTTGTAATTGTGTGATGGATGAATTTTTTCGAATCAATAACGTGTCCTATCAACATGCATGATTCAATTGTGTAAAGTCATCCCATTCTGTGAAAAGTGGCACAATTGGTATTTCACCCTCTCTCAAAATATTAGCAATATCTCTGGATTGTAACAACCAAATCGGATGCTGTACATGGTATTCAAAAGCCAAGACTTCATTGATAACATGTTGTAAATATCACATCACTATTTTATTTTCTTTCATCTCCAACGAGGGTGCTTTTGCCTTGTACCATTTTTTGTGGACACCCTGTAAAACCTACGATGAGAGCTATTAGCTATAAGGATATTTCATTACTAATAACACAGTAACGGATGTTCTGAACTGTTTGGAAGAGAACTTTGAAATTATGTCACAACTGAATCCTGATGAAGCTTTTAAATTATATTTGGAAGCATCAAGTTATGCATTAAGTTACGCACTTTTAATGTTCTTGGTAGTAAAACAGGGGTAGAATTTTGTCGCTGTGTGCGAGAATCAGTCTTGATTCCCCAAAACAAATTTTATGAGAATCATCTAATTCACTACTGTATTAACTTCTAAAGATTACGAGAATAAAACATTTGATCACAGAAATCAATCACGAGACTCTTTGCGAGAAATTGATTCTCGCCGAAATTCTAACCTCGGTAATAAAACATTCCTAAATAAATAGGGCCATGCTGAGATTAACGATATTGTATCGGACCATCGGATAGGGGCCGATTTTGCAGAAATCGGAAAAAATAGGACGCAAAACTATGTCAGAGTTTGCCGATCCACAACCGATATATTGAATGAAAGAAGAGGACAAGTATAATTGGAATATTTTACCCGTTTTTACAGTTGGAAACACGAGTTGCTCAACTGATTTTAATAATGTATTTGCTATCATAATTCTTAGCCTTCATGAGAAAACGTAGGCTAATGACATCCACTTAGGTATTTACACACAATCTCAACTTCAAGGCGGATCCAAATTCAGCTATACTGCAAATGTTACATGGTCCTGTTAAGTTACAAGCATGACAGGAACATGACCTAGCTGCTCTCCCACGGAAAATGTTTCGTTATAAGTGAAATGAGACACATTACTGCTTTATATTTTGTATCTTTGTGCTTCAACGCCTTACAATGAACTAAATCCTTGAGCAGAGTCAGAAATACGGCAGAAATATTCCAGTTTCTAACTCTTTCGTTACCAGATTTTTTTAGGTTCGTTTTCATTGCAGTTGGCTATATTTTGTACAGCATCAACAGTTGTTCATAATAAATACGGAGAAGAGACTCTAAATTTTAATTGTTTTGTCAAAACAGGTGCGGACTGCATGAATTATCAGTACCTAATTTGCATAGAACATAACAGTTAATAATAAGCGTTACCCCCCCCAAAACTCATGTGTGCTACTATTTAATTCCCTCTCCTCATTGATGAAAGTGCTTGAAAAGCATAAGGGGCTCAGCCGAAAGTTGTTTTGATTATTACGGCGGGGGACGGAAATTTCCCACAGTGTAGGTTGTGACACAGGACTGCAAAAATATCTAAATTAATTGATACTGCGTTGTGAGAGTCTGAGAGACTAACGTTAACCCAATAACAGCCATAGATCTAGAATGAAAACTATCTTAAAAATAATAGGTAGGTTCTTTTATGGATTTTTTGCACTCAGAGGGGGTCAGAAATTTTGATTACATACGAGAACATCCCTCAACTAGGTGGCCCTGAGATTTAAAAATTAAACATTTCTGATCGGGTAGTTTAGATCCTGTGGGATCTGACGAGCACCAAAAAACATTTTCCAACAATGAAGTATGCTACTCATTAGGCTGGCTACTTATGCAAGCTCATACTTTTCGAACCGCCGTAGTTTTTGATACACGAGCCAAACATGAGCGCGCGTTGTGGTTAAGAATGAATATCAATTTGCAAGAACATGAAAGCCCGGGGATAACGCTAGTTTACAAAGGCGATGTGGCGCTTGATACTCATCAATCCATGATCTCATGATTTATTATGAATACCTAAAAAGAATAAGGGGATCAGGGCAATGAATTTCAGCCCTGCGAGGAGCGATATGTACAGGTAGTTCATGAATCGCGATCGCTGCAGCGTCCTGGACAGTGTTTTCCCGGGGGATGGGGGGGAGGATTCCATTTTACGTTCTTGAGCTTATGATTGCGGACCTGCGGTAGGGGGGGATACTACCATGACAAAAAATAATATGTTAAAAGAAATTGAATGGGGAAAATCATAAAAAAAATATACAAATTGAGGAAGGGGGAATACCAATGTTTTGTAAATTGTTTTTGGCGAAACAAGAATGCATAAATAAATTTTTCGCCATAACCGCATGTAAACGATAGTAATATAGACCGTAAACGCACATGTTCTTCGCATCGACAACTTGTAAGCTAAGTAGTCATATTGTAGACGGCATGACCTGGGGATGGACGGCACGTGAAAGCCGGTCGATGAAAGGAGTACAGTATAATTGTAACAAAAAGTTTGGATTTATAAAACTTGAACGCAATCATTTTCGAAATGCATCAATAATAAATGAAAAATTCTTCAATTTAAAAAGAGCATGATGTTGATTATTTATGATGAATCAGGACAGGAGGAGTAGTTTTGCGGGGCGGAATGTACATGCCCCGCTTATGATTGGTGGTAATTTTATTTTAGCAACATTCTGGAAAGTAAAAAAGATAAAACACTTATCTTCCAGAATGCCTCATCGGAAACTTGTAGAAAATTGGATCCGCACAGATGTATAATTAAATCATTGTCGCCAATCATATGGGCCCTATGTTTAAAAAGTTGAACAACCAGTGCAACTCCTACTAGTACTCACTAGGGGTTGGTCGATTCTTTAACATATAGGGCAAACCATCGGATCGGATCGGTCGATCGGCCGATACGACAAAACAATTAGTATCGGCCATCGGCTCGGCAGAGGAGAAACCGGGATCGGTTAATCTCTAGCAATTGCAACCTTTGTAGAAATTTCTTAATTTGGCAAATTGGAAAAGAGCATTCAATTTTTTTTTTGAGTAGCCCCAAATGGAGTAACATATTTAAAAGCCGATAAAAACAGTAGACAAAACCCTTCTATGATACCTTAATTAGTTTGAAGCAAACTGCTGGCAGAAGTTGCCATACCAGTTCAAAACTATAGACACTTAGGTGGTTAATAGGCAATTGTCAACAATCACGGCCCTGCGGGGTCCCGTGACTAGCGGGGACTTCTTAGCAGGCGGAATGTACATGTTGCACTGTGAACACCTCGCCTTTGGGTCCCCGCTAAAGGTAGCATGAAATTAAAGGGTAGACGGCTTATATTTTTTGGACCATCTCCCGCTATGCCGGGCCCCTACTAGACACCGGGATCGTTGTGACAATCCCCGTATATTATCGGCCAGTGGGGGCGGGGGGACTGACTTTAACTCTTTACAATCCCGGCTCGGTTCCCGTGGTCTTGCGACAAACATGTCTACTATATAAAATTTACTACATTTGGATCGCCGGAGTGTCAGAAAAGAGCCGTAAAATTTCACCACATCGGAAGTTTATTTAATGTTTTAAAAAAAAAAAAAAAAAAAATAGATTTGTTAAAAAAAAATAAAGAATGAAATGACAAATTCCTGGCATACCAAGAAAATATCAAATGCGTTCACTACCTAGGTGATGTTTATGTATTAAATGAATCAGACAAACCTCTAGTAATTTCTTGTGATTCAGTTGATATAATTTTTTAACAATTTTCCTGTTGATGTTTTGCTTTTTTCTTGCCGATTTTCGTTGAATGACAAATATCGATCCTCGGACATTAGTTAATATCTCAAAGACGAACGTGCGGGTGCTACTTGTATAGCTTGCGGCTTGCCTTTCACGCATGGAAGAGATCGGCTGCAAATGGTAGAATATTAAAATGGTGATATACTACAGTTTTGACGGGCGATACTGCACACTGATAGCCTGGTTTTATTGGTGTGGACACATGTGTTCAAAGCCCCGTTATTCCGGCGGTGACGGGAAAATTTTTGTTATCTACCGGCTTAAGTCCAAGCTATCATCAATGATTGTCCCGGCAGGGCGGTGACAAGTAATGTAATTCCCGGCGAAAGTCCCGGCTAACATTCCACGGCTTGCGGGGCCATACTTTTTTGTACAGTCCCGTTGCTTTATTTGTGTCAGAGGGCATATTACCCGCTATTCCCGGGACCCCCAGGGCGGGATTGAAATTTGAATTGAAATTGACAAGTGCATAAAGTGATAATTCTAAAATTGCACCGGCACACTTAGATTGTTGGCAATTGGAGTTAAGGTGTCGATGCACAAGCAATTCGAAAGGTGAACCCAGAAAGGGATTATTGTGTCAATTCCACAATTCAGCCAGTTTTGGGAAATTCAACCTCAAGATGGCCATGTGATGCCCACCAAACTCCTCTCTACATATAAAAAACCCGACTGTTACACCACTCTTAGACCATACAGCAGTATTGAGTAATTAGGAATTTAAAGATGATTATTGAAAAGTTTTGTGGTCCTCTAACTTGTTGAACACTTTTTATTCCTAACATACGGACATGCACTTTGGTACCAACTACAGAATAGGCACATGCAATGCATTATGGGATTGGTTCAAAACACCACCTCTGGGTTTAACCAAACTTTAATATACACACACGGTTGGAGATTTGAATTAGTATGTGGGCCATCTTCGATCACTGTTTGTGACCCAGAACCGGTGATTTTTACTTTCAACCCAACGCTGTTCCGCCAATGCAACCAATCCGTTATTACCTGGGTAGCACCATTAACACATCCAGTCGCATGAAACCCAAACAAAAATCATGTTTCCACTTTTGGGCAGGGTTTTTGTCAATTGGGGGCCAAATAAAGTTTGGTCATGTGTGTTTGTGACCTTCTGATGGTCACAAATGTGACCACAGAAGGTTCACAAATGTGATCGAAATTTATTTTCCCCCATGACAATAAATAACAATCAAGTGAAAGTAGAAACATTGCCTTGGGTTAGGCTAGCACTCAAGGTCAACCAATAATGAAAAATAATAAACAGATTAGAGACACTGTCACAAGAACAGCCATGGTTGAAAAGTAAAAACATCACCGGCGGTTTTAGATCACAAGCTGTGGACGAAAGAATGGCCCATGTGCAGCACGTGCAAATTAGCACTGGTAAACACCAAAAGCCTTGAGTACAAAATGTACAATAGTGTGCCTTATGCCTGTAAACTTAAAGGACTATTACAATTTGGTTTTATAATTACATTCTTGCCCGGCCACCTAATCCTGGATGTATAATAAATAAGCAAATTTTTATGAGGTCCCAAAACCAAAATGATTTTCTTGCCTTGCTATTGGCATAATTCTTAGAGCGTTTACTTTACTTTATTGATGGATAGGAAGAAGACTGAGGATTTGCTGCAGATGGGGTTGGAAAGAGGCGGTCTCTGACCGACTGGCGAAGGCGAATGGGGTATGTTGTAGATGGTATGGGCACGTGCTGAGGAAGGGATTGACACACGAGCATGTTTAAAAAGGGCTTTCGAGGGTTGAGTTTGAGGTGGGTTGTGTTTTTTGAGGGAAGAGGGGCGAGCGACCAAAGAGGACATGGAGGAAAGCAAGTGGAGGAGGAGAGTCGGAAGGTTGGGTTGAGGATGGGGGGAGATTGAAAAGGGCGAAGTGGAAGGAGGGAGTATGGGCGATTGCTACGAATGTGAGTGAATCCGGCACCCCGGTTGCGGGGACAAAACCGGATTTAAAAATCTTGGTTTTTTACTACTATTTACTACTACTTAATTTATCAAAGTGTTGTGTTTCATACACCAAATACTAGATCTGGTAACCTGATACACACACACACACATATTTTTTTACCTTGAAAGAGCAAGGAGGGTTTGTGGATTAACACAACTGTGAAATTAAATTACACTTTAAGTACCTTTTACTGTTTGGGTAAATCTACTACAAACGTGTCTTTGGCAATGCATAAATAATGACTACAATACCATTTTTTATCTGAGAACTTCCTTATTTAATCAAAGAGCAAGATGCATTTGCTAATTGTCATAATGATGGTTATAATTGTCTCACTTCTCTTTATTTTGTAACAAAACCCATAGCACAATGCAAGAGCTGCTTACAGTCTTGCCTATTGCCTATATTTACTGGAGGGAGGATCAAATCAAATAAGCAATAATAAAGCAATAATAATAAAGCAATAAGCAATACGCATACTCAAATAAGCAATAATCACAATAAGCAATATGCATACTCTAAGCAATAATCACAATAAGCAATACTTACATCAAAGTCATAAATAAAGACTTTAGCCAGGAGAAGAGCACTGGTTATTGCAGTTGTAATCTGAAATTAGAGAAACATAATTATGTGGTTTATACATTGATAAGACCAACAAATACATCGGTCCTCGGACCGCTTGTGTCGCCTGCCATCGCGGTTAGTGAATGATAGGTCTAACATGACCTTTGACTTTGATATGTGACCTTGGACCTCATAACAAATGAGGGTTTGCATATAAACTCCATAAACCAAGTTTGGTTCTAATTGAACTTCAACTTTTCAAATGAGGTCAATTTTACATTTTCAGCTAATTGTACAACTTGACCTCACATGACCTTTGACCTTTTTATGTGACCTTTGACCTCATCAACAAAATGAGGGATCCCATGTTACACCTATGATTTAAGTTTGGTTCCAATTGAACTTCAACTTTTCAAATAAGGTCAATTTTACATTATCAGCTAATTGTACAACTTGACCTAACATGACCTTTGACCTTGCCATGTGACCTTTGACCTCATTAACAAATGGGGGATGCCATGTTGCACCTGTGACCCAATTTTGGTTTAAATCCATTGAAGTATGTGGATATTACAGGCAAATGTTAACCCTTTTTCACAACAACAGACAACAACAGACATCAACAGTGGACAAAGTGATCCCTATGTGTCTTCCTGCCTTAGGGCAGGCGACACAAAAAATCAAGCTTGTTACCAGTCGGTATCCCCAAAATCAAATATGAAATGTGCATTTTTATTTTTTTTTTAATTTTTAATACATTTTTTTCTAGAAATGCTTCAAATCATACCAAATGGTTAGCCAAATGAGTTGCAAACTAAGTTTTCTGTATGACTATTAGCTATTAATGATTAAAATAAAAATTAAGCTTTTCTATCACCAAGGCATTTTTTGTCTAAAAAAAATCCCAATTTACTGAATCAAATAAAAAATGAAATGGGCTTAAAATGGCTTCAAAATCAAAATATGCTAGGCCTACTATGGAAACAAACTTGTGTTTTATTGCATAATAAAAGACATAGCTAACTTATTAATTACCTGGAAGAATGGAAGAAAAGTCAAGAAATATTTTTTTGTCTTGCAGTTTTATACTTAGAAGCCACTTTGGTTTATAAGCCGTGGTATCCTTTGAATCCTTTAAAAACAACATAGTCGCGGCTAATATTCTGAAAATAACAGTACACGAAATTACTTGTGAAAACTTACCGCTACCATGGCCCAGTGTTTACTTTTGAATGCAGCGTAGGCAATAAGAAGAAGCGCCATCCGTACAAAAGACAGCGCCACCACGTCAAACATTGAAGTCTCAAAGTTGTAATCCTTCACCTGACATTTCATGCCGCTTTTGATTCCGAGCCCAATGATCTGCAACAAAGTACAAATACTTCTACTGCAATGCAATTGTTCATGTAAACATCAATATGAGATTGTGTATATTTACAGATATTAAATTAAAACAAGGCGGTTCTCGAACCACAAAGGTCCCCCGCTCATCGCGGTAGTTAAAAGGAGGAAAAGTAACATAACTTAAAGATCACAGGGAGGATTGTGATAATACCTTGGATGGCCCCAGATGACCTGGAAAAATTCTGGTATCAATGTTGACTACACCCACCAAGTTCCATGACCATACAACCATTTGTAGTTGTTTGACCTTGAATGGCCCCCACGACCTTGAAATGACCTTCAGAATTTTCAACACTGAATTTTGACCACACCCATCAAGCTTCATGACCATACAACCATTTGCAGTGAATTGACCTCAGATGACCCCAGATGACCCAGAAATGACCTTGAAAAAATTGGCATAAAATGTTGACTGCACCCACTAGGTTTCATGACCATACAACCATGCATAGTGATTTGACCTTGAATGACCCCGCATGACCTTGAAATGACCTTCAAAATTTTCGGCACTGAATATTAACCGCACCCACCAAGTTTCATCATCCTACCACATGTTTATGGATTTAACCTTGAATGACCTCACATGACCTTGAAATGACCTTCAAATTTTTGGCACCGAATGTTGAGCACACCCACCAAGTTTCATCATCCTACCACAATTGACAAGGTTTAAAGCAATTTTTGACCACATTTGACCTTTGACCCATCTCCGAACTCATCCGCCGCCTACTTAAGCGACATATATGGTGCAAAGATGGACACCCATACTTGCTTAGATTAAAAGATATCGTGTTGACAAGGTTTATAGCAATTTAACCCTATTTTTACCACATTTTTGACCTCATTTGACCTTTGACCCAAGGCACATGACCCATCTCTGAACTCATCCACCACCTACTTGAGTGACATCTATGGTGTGAAGATGGGCACCCATACTTGCTCAGATAAAAAGATATCGTGTTTACAAGGTTTGTAGCAATTTAACCCTATTTTTGACCATATTTGACCTTTGACCCATGACCCATTTCAGATCCAGGCCAACGCGTACTTGAGATACATCTATGTTGCGAAGATGGACCCCTACACTTGCTTAGATCCAAAGATATCGCATGGGACACACGCACGGACGAAGAGCATTTCTATAGTCCCCCTTCCCCAACAAAAGTTGGCGGGGGACCAATAACAGTGAATCAAGTGCCCAGCAAATTACCATTTTAAAGGGTGGGGGGGGATTGGCCAGATTTAAGTCTATTAGTGTCATCTTTGTAGGCATTGGCTTCATTCATCACTCCGAACCCCATCTTTAAAGTTTTGCGCCAATATTTTAAATCCATTTGGGAATGTGAGAACTAGATACATGATTTTGTGAGCCCCAAAGAATCGAGTAAAATTAATTGGTCAACCAACATGGGGAATATTCTTGCTCATAACATCAAACCATACAATCCTTTCGCCGTAAAGGAAATATGTCAGATTTTTGTCAAGCTCAGGTTTGACTTAATTCATAAAATATATGTACAACATCACAAATCACTAATTCCGAAAAAATAATACAATTTTGATGTAAAATTAACAAAATAGAGGCATTTTAATTTTTGCTTTTGTGAACATACGAAGAAAACGGCGGATTTTTCGCCACGGGTTCATTGTCCAAAAGCGCCCACTCGTGACTTCAAATTGAATGAACCAAAACATCTTGTTTACGTCAACTTTTATTGCTGACAAACTGTAATTTGATGGGTTAAATTAAACGTCATAATAAAATTAGAAAAAAAAAAGTACAGAATGCATATTTTGTAGTTCATTTCGTTGTGTTTTAAATTATGATATAAGTGGCACAACTGCGATATGATGGTCAACACGAACGACGTAAATTATGGATGGTCATCCACTTTTACAGTCATCACCATTTGCCTGCGATGTGGGATTTGGTCCGGAATACGTTTTCGAGTAAGCTAATTGAGGGCGGAAAATTAAAAGGGCAAAATACTCAACAAATGTGGACCAACTTTTCACTTATTTGATTAATTAATCTACGTTACTTACGCTTTCCATCCATACCAAATTTCCAAATATTCGAATCCATGACATTTTCCTTTAATATTACACAGGTAAATGAAAAAGTAGGCTTTCTTTTGATACCAAAACTTTGACCACTTCCAGTAATTTGGGGTTCTGGGTTTCGCCACCTGTGGCCCTTTAAAAGCGACACATTTCAACCAATATAAAATTTCCTTTAAAGCCACAATCAGTAATTTTTTTTTCAAATTCAAAAGGCCCCATTTTTTTCTCTAATTTCTAGTGTAGGGTTCCATATCATCACCTGATATTACTGTTCTTTGTGAAAAGACACTAGCATTTTAAAGTGGCCTTGAAGAATGTCATTTACAACTGTTTTCTAACCTGAAAAAAGTCGGATCTCGACTTTTAATTAGTAGACAAAGGATAAAAATCACCATGTCTTATATATATGACATGTTACACTTAGCCATTTACAGGGGGTCTTTACTGCAATAATTTCCAATACAAACACGTGCAAAAAATGACTTTATGAAAAATGGGGCCATATGTTTACTTTGAAGAATCGCTGATAGTGGCTTAATTTGCCCTGAAGTGATGACTGATTACTAGTGGAACAAAACCTTTTTTACTACACCCAAATACAATATCATAGAAAAAGTCACACATTATGCCAAGGTAGATCTTGGGCACGTGTGGTCCAGTGGATTGAGTGTGCCCGCGCACTCCAAACGTCGTAGGTTTCAAGTCTCCTCTGCGGCCAACGTTTGTGCCCTTGAGTAAGACGGTTTACCTAATTTACTCCTCTCCCTCCACCCAGTGTACATAAAAATGGGTACCCAGCATTCTTTCACTGCTGGGAAGGTACAGACTCACTCTGTGCGCAGGAGTGGCAAATCCCCCACATCAAAAAAATGGAGAGACTGGCCGCAAACGCTTAGGAAAAGAGTGATGGGCACTCCGCGCCCCGAGCTTGCTCGGCCCGACAATTTACCTACCTTTAACCTATTGTAGATGTAATTCACCAAATGTTACATGTTACTATTACTGAACTCCACAGACTCTCACCAGTGGATCTTAATAATTTTGGGAATAGACACTCGATCAATGAGCTGAGTGCATACTACTGCGTGAAATTTGTACGCGGGGATCGCCGGTTATACGTGGTGCTGTGCCGCTATGTCATTCCCGGTCCTACGTCATACTGCATAAATTAGGATGCCATTAGGTGACTCATCGAAAATGGTGGTGCTATTACTATTGATATCAAATTGTCGAATGGGCATTTGTACACAGTGTCACCCGCCTGCTCATACTCACTGATACTATAACTCCCCCCATAGGGATACGCACACTCACATACATGTATAGGTCGACTGACCCCCTTTTTGCACATGCTAATACCCAATGACCCCCTTTTTCATTTAGTATTTAATCTCTGATGACCATATGTGACTTTTGACCCCATTCACAAAGTAAGATGGCAGACAACAGGCATTCCTGGGAATGCTGTATTTTGTGTGTGTGTGCGTGTGTGTGTGTGTGTGTGTGCAGTGTGTGTGCATGTGTGTGTGTATGTGTGTGCGTGCATATGTGTACTTACTAGAGTGACATTGTGGGGTTGTTTATAAGTAGAAATGAGAACATTGTGGGTTATTTGACGTTGTGGGGTGATTCTGGTTTGATGTTATGGATTTTTTACTAGAGTTACTATGTTACTATTTGTCCTATAATGGAATAAACTGATCTAGTATTCCGTAAAAGAGTAGAAAAGAGGATTTTTCTAGTTTAGAAACTTTATAGGCCTGTGGTATGTGTGTGTGTGTGTGTGTGTGTGTCCGTGTATGTGTGTATATGAAAAAAATTGCAGCATTTTCTTGGGGTCACAGTATCATTATGCCAGCAAAACTTGTTTTCAGGCCTAGTGTAAACTCATATGATTACTCACTATATTGAACTGATGATGGGGCAATATTGAAACTGAGAAACAAGGCAGTAATGGTTTAAGCTCCAGCACAGGCTGTCATTCAGCCTCACAGAAACAATCAATTTCAAAGAAATCACATGCCAAAACATATTGAATGTTTATTTCAATTAACAGACCATATACACAACCATAATAGAAGAATGCCATATATGTAACTGCAAAGACCACAAAAACATTCTCTGACCAAACAGTTGCATCATTTAACTGCACCAATTTCATTTTGGGTGTAGTATTTATGTTATTGTTGTAATTGAATTTCAATTGGTGGTGAGTATTTTCTGGCTCTGTTGGACTTTGTTCACCTGCAACTCCATAATACTGTCAAAGGTAAATAAATGTATTTTAATTTAATTGAGTAGGAAGTTAACTATTACATTCACAACACATAAACTGGATGCTTCAAATTGGGAGTTCATTAACAAAATAAACTTTAACAAGGCGAACTCGTATTTATGCGATGCGTAAAATATGTCCCCGCCGAATATCGCGATCACTAAGTGACAACTAAAACCGCACCAGTCCACCCTTAATTTTGGCCATCACTAGCTACCTCGTCAAAAAGAACTTGAAAAAAATGGCTACTCAAGAAAATGACTCAAGAAATCTGAAAATTCATCATGCAAAAATCCCTGAAAATTCACTAAATTTAGTAAAAATATGATAATTTACTCAATTTGGCAACACTATTTTTGAAAAAATCATTTGACCACATTTTAAATTTGGGACCCATACAGGGTCTGGAAAGCAGCGAAACATTGAATTTTACGTATTTTCACATTTTCCAAGAAATGTAAACAGGCTGGCAACCCAAAGAAATGACCCACGTGTAACAACCAGAACTAAAAAAAATTGCCCAAAATCTAATCAGGTTGAGAACTCCTCAGCCCGCTTCCTTCCACCAAGTTACATCATTATACGCTTTACAGAACTCCAGAAAACTTGTACACAAGCCTTGCGGGAAAAATTTAATCAATTATGCAAATTAGATACTTAATTAGCATATTTTACACCCAAAATCTAATCCGGTTGTGAACTCATCAACCTGTTTCTTTCCACCAAGTTACATCATCGTAGCCTTACGAAACTCCAGATAAATTGTACACAATGTTGACATTTTCTGTGCAATATTGACCTTTTTCCCTTGACCTTTTTCCCCTACCCCCTGACAGACCCAGGGGAGAACCCTGGGGGTATGAATTACATGGTGAGTAGGGGGTATCCCCTCCTACAATACACCAAAAGTTTAACTACTCTAGCTCATCCAGAAAAGAAGATGTGCCCAAATGTTCCAGGGTTAACATTTTATCACGGACATACATACGGACGGACATACGGACGGACATACGGACGGAGCCCATTTTATAGTCCCCTCCCGAACTTCGTTCGGCGGGGACAAAAATACTAATTCAAACTTGTGAGATCCCTCCTCTGGCAGGAACACGCACACCTATTGAGGTTAAAGGTCACATAAGGGTCATTGGAGATCAATCTGTGTACACACCAGACAAGTCTTGGGCCAGTGATTTTTTTACGTATGAAGTTATACAGTTAGTAATGACCTTAAAGGTGCAACAAGAGATTTTACATAATAGGCGTCCATAAAAAATGTGAAAATTCTGATTTTTGCACCAATGTAAAGCTTTCTATCCAAAATAACCCCATGTGAAAGGATTAAGCTGAGAATTAATTCTTTGGTACAAAATGGTGAAATTTCTAATTTGCTATAGGAGCAAATACTAAATTCAGCCTAGGTTTTATATTGAAATTGAGCAAAACAAAATTGCCAGATTCTGTATGGGGTGATGTGCTGCACAATTATGGGTAGCAAACTTAGCCTTGTGGTATATCAATGACCTCTCCCTTACTGCATTCCCTTTTCAATGTAAAATTTGGTATATTATTTTAAAAATTTCTACCCCTCCCCCATAAAAATTGCTAACATTTCAGAATTTGGTACAAAGAGTAAAGGAAGTTGACTAAGAATTATGAGAAAATTATTTCATTTTAGTCAAAACTTTAGCTCCATATTGGGGCCATTGGTATAATAAATGGGTCACTTTTTCTTGGAAAATGAGTTTCGATGTGAGTGCCACTTTGACACTTTTGGAGGTATGCTAATTATACTTATCCCCCCCCCCCCAAAAAAAAAAATCTCCAACATTTCCCTCATACCTGTAAATCTTGGGTGGGATTTCCTCTAAATTTGACACACTCTATAGCTGTTCTTTCTTCAAACCCTTTAAAGCATATAGCCCATGAGTGTAACCCAAAGCAATTTTTGTTGTAATATTGCCCATCCTTAATTACCCACTCAACTTTGATAAGGGACAAAATTTGACTCTTCTGTTAATATGGTCCTATTTCAACTCTAAATCTAATTTACTTACCATTAACTTTAACCCAGTCTCTGTTGTATACAGAAATCTCTTCTTTAAAAAAAACATCAGGAAGTGGTTTTACTTACTATTTTTTGTATTTTTATATCAAACTAGTCTTGATCCTTACAGGTACAGAGAGTGCCCTCTGGCCATGAATTTTCATTTGATTACTTCCTTAAAGGAGAACCTGTACTAAGAATAATTTATGCAATGTACGCTATATAATTATTGAACACATATCGAGTGGTTTCATAGAAAAACGGAATTATACTAACCATAAAAATGAATTAAAAACATTTTGTCTGACCATGCGCTATTTCAAATTCGCGCTAGTGTATTGGGATATGTATTTGTGTTATGCGATACGGACAGCACAGTAGCGTCATACATCTTCACACGATGCTTTCATTATGTGTATTTCCTATGGCATGTATGACGCAAACGTGCCGGCCGTATCGCATAACACGTTATACACTAGCGCGGTTTTTAAATAGCACATGGTCAGACTAGATGGTTTGAAGTCATTTTTATGGTTAAAATAATTTTGTTTTCGATGAAACCACTCTATATGTGGTCAATAATTATTTTATGGATATATTGTATAATATTATTTGTTGTACGGGTTCTCATTTAAAGGTATCCTAACATATCCTACAATTTATATGACCAAATTTTTTTTTTTTAATAAGGACAAAATCTGATATTTTAGTCATTACTGTCCGTTCGGACACTAACTACAACGTGTAATTGAATGGAGATTCGTATATTTGAATACTGCTGTTTTCTTCCTTTTCTGTCAACTTTTCAGTTGCAAAAAAATACTTAAAGGGGGGTGGTCCGATTTAATTATATAAAGTTTTCATCTTGATAGAATGGCCTTCACCCAAAAACCCCATCTGTAAAGTTTCGCGCTGATATTTCAATCCGTTTTGATGTGACAGCTAGAAATGTGATTTTCTGAGCCCCATAGAGTACTGTGTAAAAATAATATTGGTCGACCAAAATGGAGTACACTTTCTCTCATAACTCCCAAACCAAACATCATTTAGCCCTAAGATTTCACAGGGTAAATAAGAAAAATAGTAGCTTTCTTCTGATACCAAAATTTCGACCACTTCCGGTAAAATCTGGGCTTCTGGGGACGAGGCTATTGGCGATCGGGCCATGGACCTTTAAAGAATTCTACAGACTTATCCTTCACTTTGCAAGCTGTTCCTGCAAATTTCAAGTTGAAGTATTTGGACTCTTTCGGATGAATCACTGGACTAATGTCTTTAATTGCCACTATCTAATCTCTACACAAGGATTACATATGGAAAATAAAGCTTGCCAAAAATGTTTTACTGCAAACTTTTGGTTTCTTTATTCACCAAATTGTACTGCAACAAAATCCATGGTTTAACCTTGAAATTTGAGATGTTTTGTTTAAAGACAAAACAAATCTTCTGATACATTATTGAGCTTCGTTTTGACTAAAAAGTATTTTTCATCAGTTTATGAGGTTGAACCTAAGATGGGGCAATTTCCTTTTTTTGAAAAAAGGGATTGGGGGCAGCCAATTTGACCCAAAGAGGTCCCCTAAGCTCAGTCCATCCTTAGATAAGACTCTGAAATTGTTTTACAATATATAAGTATACTTACATTGATATAAATAATCCACAGCAGAAGCATACACAGAAAATCAAATACCGTCAAGAGGCAGAACATACGTCTCACAGAAGAAAACCGCAACTCTCTGTCGTTTATCCCAGCAGCTTCCCTGTGGGGTGACGATGTTGCATATCGTGGCGGATGATTACTTGGCGGTGGCGGCAGCGTATGGTCGTCGCTATAGGAACGGCTTGCATAGAGAATATTGGCCGCCTGGCGTGCAGACTCATCCCGGCCCTGCATTGCAGACATATCACGTTCATCCTGGTATAAAGAAAAAGAGGATTCCAGTTGAGAAAAAAATGTTTCCACCTGTCATTGTTTCTTTTCATGAGATGATTCACCAGGACATTCTTTGTAAATGAAAGGGTAAATGGTACGTCTAAAAGGAATTCCAAGCTCACTAGTTATGTTTGAACAGCTTCTGTGGCCATTTTTGTCAGACTGACATCAGCTCCACTTCACCAAAAGCTGTGGGGTAATTTGCCCATCAGGTGATAAAAAATGGTATGCAATTTTTTTCACAAGCACAAACAAGACAACAGGGAAGCAGATTGCAAATGGGCTATTTTGGCATAATTGCATTATATCCTTCACACCTACTCTATCATGTGCTTTATTTCATTAATGGAATAACGCACTTGATACAGGCTACTCTGAAAGAGTTTCATATGCACCCCCTTTAAAATTTTACAGGAAACAAAATATTTGTATTTACTGCCTACACTAACATAAACCCTAACCAGAATGCCAACAAAAATAATTTGTTACACGTAAAACTTTGAAGGAAAAAAGACTTTGGTAACATCATCAGTTTCAGATTTGAGCCTGATTCACTTCTGATCTAAATAAATCTGAGCAACAACTGTGGCTAGATTTTGTAATACTGTTGAAGAAGTGTACATGACTGTTTGTTTTGTGATTGTATTTTTGTGGGTTTTTGTTTTCCTTGGACAGATACCTCAGGTATTTGGCTGACAGCAATATCACATGTTTTTGCTTAGTTTAGTTATGCATCAATGTGCACTATCCCTTTTTGTTATTTCCCCCAGTTCCATACTATTTTTTATGACTGCTTCTAAACAAAAATAGCAATGTTGTTAAAGACAGACTCAGATTTCCCGAGGAGGCACCCTCAATTTTCAAACAAATCATGTTTTTACATTTACATGATATGGCTTGTCCATATACTAATCACTGTGTGAAATAGATAAGCCCAAATCATATAGAAAATCACAACTTTGTAAATCTGATTAATCTAAAATTTTAAAATTGAGCATTTAAAGGTCCAGTGGTCTGAGTAAATAGCCTCGTCCCCAGGGACCCCGGAAGTGGACAAAATTTTGGTATCAAAAGAAAGCTACTACTTTTCTCATTTACCCTCTGAAATCTTAGGGCAAAAGAATGTTTGGTTTAGATGTTATGAGCGAAAACATGCCCCAGTTCGTTCGACCAATAGTAATTTTACCCAGTTCTCTATGGGGATTACAAAACTGTTTTTAGTTCTCACTTCAAAATGGGTTGAAATATCAGCGCAAAACTTGAAATGGGGTTTTGGGGTGAAGGCCATTATATCAAGATAAAAAATTTATAGATTTAAATCAGGTCATCCCCCTTTAAGGTGACTATCTTTAGTTCTAGTTGACTATTTTTTAATATATTTCAAAATCTGAGTCAGCCTTAGCTTTAAATTTAAAAATTAGTGGTGTTAAATAGAGCTTCTAAAAATGCTAAAATGGATTAATTAATTAAAATATAAGCATGTAGAACATTATTTGACCAATTATTAATAAAATGAGACTGGTGTTTTTTATATTGTATATTAATAAAAGTTAATTTGGTCCCTACCATACATAAAGTGGCCATTGATAACAAAAAAAACATTGATAAGAACAATACTAGAGTATTAACAAAACCTTCTGTCCTTCTGAAAAATGGATCTTCTATTTTACTTCTTTGCCTACATATTTTGTCATTTTGTCACAAAATACGAGCATCTACCACAGGTAGGTTAATAGGTAAAACAGCAGCAGCATGAGTTTGCAGGATAATTATTGGCAAGGAAATCAGTTGTTAAATGTATTAAAATGCTCAGTATTATGCAAAAGCTACCCTATTCCAAATGATCCCTATGGACATATGGTCAGATCAGTGGCACAACTAGCTTTTTTTTGGGGGGGGGGCAAAGGGCACATATTCTGGGTCACACCATGTAACTCATTCATGTTTTTAGATCATGTGCCAATCGACACAGGCCCGCATTGCAAAGAACCCTGGACATGTCACTTTGAGATGCCCAGTAAAGAGAATTTCTTCAGAAACTAGTGACATTGATGCTCAGGAGTGAACCCGTCTAAGCTCACGTACTGTTCCAATTGACATTCTTTGTGGTACTTTACCAGATATTTGCTGCTAGGTCAAATCCCAGCAAGTCTTGTGATGAAATGTGTCTCTCAGTAAACCAATGTAAACTTACAAAAATAGAGACAACGGTCCCAAATGGGTTGTCCGATTATGTGGTCAAAGAATAAGTTGATCCATCACTGCACTAAAAAGCTAGACTACATTTTCACCAAAAGCATATAGCCCTCTACAAGTTGTAATGACCCTAAGTGACCCCTGAGTGACCTTTGACCTCCCCTATCTGTGACCCCATGTACGACCCCTTGTCTCAATGTATAAGCATACCAAATATGAACTTCATCACTGCACTAAAAGGCTACACAATATTTTAACCAAAAGTACATACCACATGCACAAAACCCTAAGTGACCCCTGAATGACCTTTGACCTCCCCTATCTGTGACCCCATGTAAGACCCCTTGACTCAATGTATAAGCATACCAAGTATGAACTTGATCTAAAATGCTAGACAAAATTTGAACCAAAAGTGTATACCACATGCACAAGATATAACCCTAAGTGACCCCTGAATGACCTTTGACCTCCTCATCTGTTACCCCACATAAGACCCCTTGTCTCAATGTATAAGCATACCAAATATAAACTTCATCCATCACTGCACTAAAAAGCTAGACAACATTTTAACCAAAAGTGTATACCACATGCACAGGATATAATGACCCTGATTGACCCCTGAATGACCTTTGACCTCATCTGTTACCCCACATAAGACCCCTTGCCTCAATGTATAAGCATACCAAGTATGAACTTGATCCATCACTGCACTAAAAAGCTAGACAACATTTTAACCAAAAGTGTATACCAAAAGTTTGAAACATACACACTTAGAACAGATAGCCTGACTGACACATAAATAAGGTCTTTCCTATTGAATGACCTAAAGACCAGTATTGAGAAGCTGGATTTAAGACACTGCTTGAAGCTCAATGTGATCAATAGGGATCCTTCAGAATTTACCAGCACTTTGAACAAAATTCAGTGGGTAATTTACTGAGCGCTGCAAAGTGTCTACAGCGAACCATTTCTGAAAGTGGGGAAGTAGTCCAGAATCCTGGTAAGTACAGCAATAGGAGCATCATGATGTGGTGCATGAGAACATGTAGGACAGTGTGAGGTACAATCGCCATAATATTTCAATCTTTTAAAGCAATACCAGCACATTACAGCTGCTGCAAACATCCATCCAACATGAAATAGCATCATGTACATGTCTACACTAGTGTATTAGCTGTTCCATTAGTTCATTTAAAACCCTTTACCTGGACCTGTGCTAGGCAATTTCCTGGACCTCGCACACCAAGCACTTTAGCGGTAAAGATTGGCCGGGCCGATTCTGACCTTCTGCCAACACACTTGTGTGGGCAGACCAGCTGATATCGGGTTACAGTTTCATTGAAAAACAGCCTAGAGGCAATACATTTATGTCTAGAAATCAAGGGCAGGTTCCGGCCAGAAGTGCTTATGTCTCGCTAGCTTTACCAATGGTTCCGCTTCACTGCACTAAAACAATGAAACCGCTAAAGCAAATCTGGGTCAAAAGTGACCCAAAGTCCAGGGAAAGCGTTAAGTCAAGGTAGGGTCAGTTTTGTGAGATGGCACTATTTCATAATGGACGGACAGAAATTTGGTATTTCCAGCACCAATGTTGATATGAATCAAGGATCCTTGGTTCTAATTACAAAATCCCTTCAGAAATAAACAATTTTGAGCATTTCCATTCATAATACAGTTTACTATAATAGAGAATTACCAACACAATTGTGCAACCTCTAAAATGTGGAAAACTGGGGGAACTCTTCAAAAATGTGCTATATTGCTTTAAGGCAAAAATTATGCCATAAAATACATACATACATACATGTACATACCATTAATACACAGCAAGTAAAACTGTTGATCCAAACACCAATGTACAATCACTACATTTGGTGCATATTTTCCAGAAGCTTTATGGTTGAAAATTCAAATAAAACCATAAATATAATGAATGAGAACAGCAATTACTCTGTAGTTGAATTTAATTAATGATGATGAGTGGAGTACATTACTGTGAAATACAAATAACTAATCACTATGTGTACAACAATGCAGTGCTTCATGATTAACATACATGTCAAGGAATCATTGGGCCAAAATGTGTGATATTTTTGCTGCTGGACATGCATTATGACATGTATTATTATATGCATAATGGTGAACATGCAAGTTTGTTAATGAATCATTGGCCAAAATGTGTGATATTTTTTTCTGCTTGACATGCATTATGACATGTATTATTATATGCAGTAATGGTGAACATGCAATGTATGTTAAATAAAAGACCAAATACCATTACATGTCACATAAACCTATTTCATTGGTAATCAATTTAAATTTGCCATATAAGCTTCCCACACAATGTTACTTCCACTCGCTTTCCTAACTTGACATATTTTGACACAGCAAATATGCATCCAGTCATTTTTCTAGTTTTTTGAAACAATGCTGAATTGTACTGTTATGTTACATTTCTAGGCAAAACTACTAAACAAGTCCAAGAGGGTCGGGTTTCTGAACCTGCGTTATGGTCCCCCATAATCATACATTGCTAAGTACAGTGTGTCTAAAAGCTGCGACTCTCATGACTCGGCCCTCTTTAGTGATCACTCAACTGTTGGACTATTTTGTTGCAGCATATAGCCTATCAATTTAATCTTCATATCCTGCAAAAATTTAAAACTTTCCATCAACCTTATGCAAATATTGGCAGTATTATGCAAGATTCATGCCATTTCCACTTCTGTTAATTGGATTAATTGAATGGCTGAGCATTCAACTATAGACCTAACCATTAATCACATATTGCAAACTACCCCCCGTTGTCCTTCGGCGACAATACAAAATATTTGTGTAGTGCCCCCCCTTTCAGTCGAAATTGGAGCATTGTTATAGATGACCGCATCATACGGCCCATAGGCATATATTGGGTGTGAAGTGTCATTTTGAGGTGCCGTGGGTCCAGAATTTTTGCATGCAAGTGGACCGACTCTCCAGATTCTTGTCATTATTTCCCAGACGCAGTGCTCCTGTACTTGTCAAACGTTGCCACTGCCCAATCACAGAAGTAGGTCCACCATGGACGCATGGATATATATATATCTCATCACTACATGTAACTTACTATAACTGGTATTTAAGTTTTTGCCAAACACAGACCCCGGTAACGCTGTTGCCACACTGTTTTACCCAGTCCAATTGGGGTTCTTTGCTAAGTGAAAATGTGCTCTCAAGTGATACCATTGGCTAGGTAAATCTTGGGCTATATTTTTCTTCCATGTTATTATGCCTAACATAACCTGTATTTGGCAGAGACTGATAACCATCACATTAATGAAGAGCTTCATCAACCTCAATGGAGCCCCTCTGCCATACAATCGCTAAACCAACCTATCGGAGTGAAGCGTCATCATCACCGGCAGTTTACTTACCAGCAGCACCTCCTCTCGACTATCCGTATGGCGCCAAGTATCCATTCAAAATAACCTGTGCCGACTTGCTGGGATCCTCATGGGGTGCCATTTTCCAACGACTCTACGCACCACCGCCGTGGCTCTGGTCTACAGCGTGCTGATCTGCTGCCCACAATTGGTGCCAGCCCTCACACAAAGAAGCTGGGTACAGTACTCAACGAGACATTGAGAACATTACTGGTTTCCTGCCGTCCCACTCCTCTGATTTTCTACTACAGTGTTTTCAGGCATTGAACCTCAGTGGCTTTCGGAGAGAACACCACACTCATAAACTGGTGAATAAGGTTCTGCTGGACAGCAAGCACCTGCTCCATAACACCATCACACCAGCTCGGCAGACAGAAGGAACTGTGCTCTTGTCGACCTTTCCTGTCGACACGCTGCTAACCTCTTCCAGCTCTCCCATTCACAACATTTTACAGACATGGAATACTGGCCTCCAGGAGTTTTGATCGCTCAACATCAACATGCACAGAGGTGGCTGCGACCATCTCCAGCCTGCCAATGGGTCTCCAACACAGACGGCGGATCACATTCCCAATGAGTGCCCTACCTTTCGTCCACCATGCAGTGTGGTGGACCAGACTTCTTAAACCCCAACAATCAACAGTGAGCTGGCTCCGCCGCTCAACATATTTAGTAGCTGCTAGCTGCTGCCTCAGACGCATAGAAGAATGATACTAGCCCAGAAAGGAAGGTAGAATCTCTACAGATTTCTTAATCAAGAGCCTTTGCATAAGTTTGGCCATTTATATTTGACTGCTCTCACATGTAAAAAGCTCTCCAGGTATAAGTGTAAATTTTGGCCAACAACAAGTGCAACATCAATGACAATTGCGTTAGCAAAACTTTATCGAGGGTAAACTTTTGGCTCAAATCCTATGAACACGAACAACCAATTAAATTGCTGCTTTGCAGCCCATGCAAGTGTTAAATTGCCACTTGTTGTGCAAATGCAATAGCTGCATGTGATACATCTGTGTGCTCTTGAGTCCGTGGCTTCGTTCTTGAAATGGTTCTTCACAGGTAACTGTGTCACATGAAGAACCATTTAAAGACCCACTGACCAAAGACTTGACAGTATGTTTGATGGGAATGTCTGACAATGGCAGCTATTTAAGTTGAATCTCACACAACAAACTATCCCTAAAATGCCTGGTTCTATTAGGATCCAGCAAAACCAAGCCTGGGGGTTTTGTTTGCCCAAAGTGATTTTCACTTCCCATCATGCCTATTTTCAGAGATACATTTCAAGCCATGAACATGCGGCAAAATTTGAGTGGTACTGCAGCGAATAGAACAGCAAAGATGTACATGTCTGGTTATTCACATTATTTGCGACTCATGCAATACGTCGAACTTACCTGTCAATGCTGTTAGTTACATGATCTTCTTTGGATCTGCAAGTTATGTTTTAACAGCAAAGGTGTTAACCAAGACTTACAGGTCACTGCCACCCACAACAAGAAATCACAAAAATCGATCTCACATTTCAAGCACAAAAAAAAGTCCCCAAATGTCTGGGCATATTCCCCAACCACCAGCTTGGATTGATAGGAGGCGTTACACTTTTAAAGATTAAGCTTAAATAGGATTTTTGGCTATGGTATCCTGGATAGATTTTTGTTGAAATTTATTGGGGGGCGGGTAATTATTATGACAAAACTGCACCTATTTTTTCATGGTGGTCCTAGAAATTTGTTTATTGAGTTTAAATTAAAACTTTTTATGTTTATATCCCCATAAATTGTGCATCGGCATTGTTCAAATTACTACAATTGAAAGTTGGGCACAACAGGTTCTTTGTTTTAAGTTTTCCCAAGATTTCTCAAAAGAACCACATTAACCTTTACCCTTTGAAATAAGTGTCATAAAGAATCATTCATATTTCCTTAGAAAAATGTTAGATTTTGAAGTTATTTTAAATGTGCAATATAATTTCAGTTAGTTGTTTTATATTAAACGGAATTCTGGTCCATGATTTGAATATTTGGAAAATTTAAGTAAAAATACAAAATTAAAAAAAAAAAAAAAATAAAATAGTTGAAATTTCCACAATTGTTTATAGTTTTGCCCTTTTAAACTTTTCCCGCCCAATAGCTTATCGAACGATCCGACCAATCCACATCGCCAGCAAATGGTGACGTCAAAAAGTGATGACCATCCCAGAATTTACGTCGGTGTGACCATCATATCGCAGTGTTGCCCACTTAATATAATTAAAACACAAAGAAATAAACAAATATGTCATTCGTAACTTATTTTTCTATTTTTAATTATTACTTTTTTAATCCATCAATATTACGTGTCCCAATAACAATTCGAGTCAACACGATGTTTTGGTCATCACTTTGACGTACGAGGAGAGCAAAATTGGGGCGCTTTTGATCAATGCAGCCGTGCGAAAAATCCGCCCGTTTTCCTCGTATGTCAAAAAGAAAATTAAAATGCCTCTATTTTTTGTTACTTTTTACATCACTGTAATTATTTTTGCGGGAATTGGGGGATGTATGTACATAATTTTATGAATAAGTCACTGGCTTGACAAAAATCTTGACAGATTTCCTTTACGACAAACCAAAATAAACAATACAAATCATTTAAAAAAGGAACTTTTGTATCTTAGTTAAAACCTTCCAAGTTTGGATACCATTATAGGGCCGTTTTTGTCCTATTGGTTTAACAGTTATTCCCCTAAAAAATCTATTTTATAAATTATAATCCACAGTGAGTTTTTAATCTGTACCTGACCCAAGTTTGAATAAATTGATTGCGTAAATCTCATTGTTGTGGTTTTATAGAGATTTTTCTACTAGAGCATAATAGCCAATAATCCTCCTTAAACTAAAAATTAAAAGTAAACCACATTCTCACTTTGGTGAGATTTACATTGCAACATGAACGTTCAAAAGTACTGCACATTGACAATGATGCAAACACGGATAACATTAACATGAGAAACTGCACCCAAGGTTACACTGAAAAGATTTCTTTTAAATGGGATGAGATTTTTTTTGGTTCCAAGTGTTTTACAGCTTGGGTGGATCTGACTCTAAATCAAAAATTAAATAGAGTAAATTCTAAACGCCAAACTCACAACGCCACGTTGTTTGATGGGAATTCACAGGGGATAAATTGAGTTCATCTGGTCAAGAATTAAACTATGTATATGACCACAATGATTCCTTCTCAATAGAACCTCACGCCTTGCTTGTATGTCCAACTTGTATCAAGATAAACTTTTAAAGACACTATCAGGATTCACACCGAAGATTTAACAATATTAAAATTTGCACACAAACTCAGAAATTGAAGGATAGTCTGATAATGTACTTTTTCCAACTGAATATTTGACAAGAAAAGGAAAACGGCAGTCTTCAAGATATGACTCTCCATTCATTACGTTTGTTAGTCCCGTACGGACAGTAATGTAATGACTAAAATATCCGCTTTGGTGCTTTTAGGTTTCGTCTGTCTTATCATTTGCCGAGGATTTTAGGTACCCCTACCTGTTTACAACAAGCACATCTGATTGTTTGTTTCTTCGTTTTTATGAATTTAGCACATCATGATAGTGCCTTTAAACGAAGGAATCACATATCAAAGCATCAGTAGTAGAGGGCTATAGAAATGGCCATTAATAGGTACATGGTACAAAGGTCACATATTTTTGTTTTTTTTAATTATGCATTTTGTTGCCTAGCTCTTGCTATTTTATTTTGATAAACTATTCACAACACTTTTCTTTCTTCAAGAATCATTAGCATTTTCCGTTGTCCATTCTGGCAACTATTTCAAAGCTATTAGCATTTTCGCTGTCTTTAAGGCCTATTACATGATTTGCTATAAATCAGGAAAATTAAAAAATATCAACTTTCTTCTTTTTTGTAACAAGTATATCATAAGGTTTCCTAACATTAGAGAATAACCGATAGATCGTTATTCTGAATCGGGCCGATTAGGACCTTCGGTATCTTGCTCGGTTTTATGGCAAATTCTAAGTTTTTTACAGATTTTCTATACTGATTAAATAATATCATAGAGGTTCAAACTTGAATTAAATTGTTCAAACTGATGGCTATATGTGCAAATAAATCGAAACTGAATCAATCAATTTAGTATTGATGTACACAAGAGTTGTGTATATTGTTCTTACTTAGTATTTTGCCGTTTTAATTAGAGGTTGAACCTAAATCGTCTCCTACTTCTGGCAGCTTGCTGCTGTCCAAAAAGGCGATGATAATGCAACCTACACGAACAAAATCTGAATCGGAATCGGATTGAACTGATTTTGAAATTTTAAAATCTGTAATCGTATACGACATATTTGGGTGAGCGGTTAGACACTCCCTACATATTCTTTCTTCAAATAACAAGATCAAAAAACAGCCTAAAAAGGTAAGACTGATATTTTTAGTCACTGGTTGGAAGCGTTGAGAGGTTAGGATTTACATCTTCACTGAGTTCGCTTACAAATTTTACTTTTTAATGCTTTTACATGGATCACGCTACACCTTTAGGGATAGAATTGAAGGACGGAGGAAAGGTTTAGGTTTTTTGCATGTCATTTCTATGGTGCAAACATAGAGCTTTTGATAAGGGGGAAGCAGGATAAATATTTTCATTTCGCTATGAACTCATAAACAAAACACTATGTTTTTGGGTGAGCCAACATGTAACATATTCACCTATAAGTGGAAATCTTTAAAACTCAATTTATAATCAATTCACATTTGAGAATTCACAATTTTTTGACAGTGGAAGAATTCTAAAATTCATCAGTATCACCCAAGCCTAGCCTACATTGCTAAAGAGCACTTAACTGTCCCCAACCAATAGACACTATGCATCCAGCGCCCCCTGAAGTTGACGGCTTGGCGGGCTTGGCAGATAGTGAACGCTGCAATTAATGAGAAGTGCCGTGGTGTTGTTCAATGCTATACATGTCATTAGTGAATCTTCTTTAATATAAGTAAAGCAAAACAATAACAACAATTTAGCATCACATGCGTAAAATACAAGCATTTATTGCACCCTAGTGATTTCCACGCTGTGTATTACTCTTCCATTTGAATAAAAATGAGCACCTGATATTTTGTATTTAATATTTATATTGCATGTTTGTACATTGTTCTCTCTCATTTTCCATTCTCCCCATTCCTTCATCGCAATTAATTTCAACAAATTGTTCAACTGGATCTCAAATCAGTGTTTTTAAAAAAAAATAGTTTTTGGCAATTTGCAACTCATTTTTGGGAGATTCATTCATGGGACCTTCAAATGTTGTTAAACAAAACCATACCATTTTTGTTAGGAATATAGCTATTAAAGGTGGGTGCCCGATCCGAATAACCTCGTCCTGACTTTACACCATCAAAATTAAGAGTTTGGTATCAAAGAAAGTTCATATGTTGTGTGTGGCCGGCGAACCGGGCCTTCGCAAGATTACCATAAAATGCAAACTTCACAATCAGTCCTGGCGAAATTCCAGCATAAACTTCAATTTCAATATGGGACGTGTCCACGGACGACTTGTCCTTAATGAAGACAACCAGCTCCTAATGAACTCCCGCAGCTCGGAGGTCGACTAAATATAAGTCCAAAAGTGCTTGTAGCTTGTTTTTATCCTTGGATACCAGAGGCCCGAAATACGGAAACCGAACACGGCCACACAATCGGAAACTACTACTGGAGCTGAGGCTACTAACATTTCCATACGAAGAACTCTGTACTAATTGACTGTGATGACTGTCACTGTCCCTTGGGCACAACTACATGTAGATGGTCACGATGCTCTGCTAATAACTGGGAGTAAGCTTTTTATTAACTCTGCGCAACTTTCTCACATTTCTTTATATAAGCCTCTCAAACACTTCCGAAGGATCTAGTCCTCTCTTTATGAGTCATGTACTAAATTAGTCCATTACATTACACCATGAGCTCGGATCTCACTGGAAACGCCTCCAACTTTACGTACAACTGTATGGTTTGGGTTCACATAGCAGCGACCCGCTGACTGTGTAATTATGCAGCAGTGAGCCACCTATGGGTCTATTTCCAGCACAATCCATTCAGTTGAGCACTATTCAGGAATTTAATCATGCTTTCTAATGAAATCACTAAGGTTCTAAGCGCTTCTCGACTTTTCTGTTTTATTCTACACACACCAGTTATGCACAAAAACCAGGTATATTTTTATATTATGTTACTTAGATTAATTTACAATATTTTAGGTGCTAATTATGACTTAATCTTACTCAATAATCATGCTAATTCTTGGGGCTGTAATACCAGTAGTTCTACAAAAGGTCTTTTAGTAGAATGTATTTACAAAAAGTCTTTCTATCCCATTCTCAAACAGGTCATATGCAATCAATTAAAATACTGCAAGTTAAAGGCACTATCAGTGAATTGTGAATCAGACAATTTCAAAAAATATCCAAAAATCAGAAAAATGGATTTTGGCAATCTGTAAACAATGCAACATAGCCTACATTGATAAGACCAAAAAGCAACCTAAATGGGATTAATCAGATACTTTGGGCTTACTGTCCGTACAGGCACTTACTACAAATTTAATTGAAGGGGGATGCAATCCTATCTTTGAACATGCTGTTTTCTTCCCTTTCTGCCAATTTTTTTTTCTGAGAATTTTACAGATTTTGAGTTATTCCTGCCAAATTTAGAATATTTTGACTCTTCACGGTTAATCCCTGTAGTGTCTTTAAATCTTGTGAGATCTCCATGGCAAGGATGTACACTGAAAGGGGTCAAAGGTCAAATTGTGTACACTAACAGAGAAGTCTTGTGCCAGATATTTTGAAACAAGTATGATATAAAAAAATGATTATTTGAGCACAAATACAAGTTAATGGTCGAGCTAGAGTTTTAAAAAAAAATATGAGAGTAGAACAGCGACGAGCACATTTTTTTAAACTCATATGGTACCAATTTACTTTGGAGTATTGTGAGAAAAAATCCATTCAATTTTATCATTGTTTTGTTTCCTTCCAGAATATCCTGTGTCCTTATTACGATGTACCTTTCATTTGTAAAATGTAAATATGCAACAACCATGCAGAAACTAGGAACCAGACACCCTACACTGGAGTCTGGCACCATACAACTAGCAGCAACCCACTAACCCAACAACTGACACCAGACATCCTACAACCCCCCAAAACCTGACCCTTAACATTTGGACAACCAGAACATGACACCTGATATCTACAACACCCACATACAACAAACCTAGGGGAACCTAACATCTCATACCCGAACCTGGCCCCAACTTTTACAACCCTGACCCCAACCTTGAACTGACATCCAACATCTACCACCCAACACTCTGACACCAACATGAACCCATGACACCAACTCAAATGACACCAACACCCTGTCACCCAATTCCTGACACTTCACATTTGGACACCGCCGACAATTTTTATAACGACATCTGACACCCTACATTGTAATAGCGAATCTGACACCAACATTTGATAACCGACATCTGACATCCCACATTTGAACAATTGAGATCTGGCACCCCCAACACTACACTCGACACCCCAACATGACACCCAGCATCTTCTCACTCCTGACATCAACATCTGACACTTAAAACCACCCAACAACCAACATTTGGGACACTCACATTACACCCCACAGCTGGCAACCAAATACCTGACACTTTGACAACAACCCCAAAAACTTATACCTGACACCAACTCCAATTTCCGGACACCTGAGACCAGACATCTGACACCCCTGAGACCAGAACATCCCCCTTACACCTGAGACCTGACATCTGACACCAATGACTCAGACTATGACACCATGACCAGACATCTGACAATAACCAACACTATGCACCACTCATTCTCCACCTGACACCACAAACCATTCCCAGATCCAGCAACCTGAAAGCAGCAATCAGGTCAACGCCAACATGCGTTATTTTCTTGTACACGAGAAGAACAATTACAATCGCTGTGACCTCATAGTGCAGGGTTGTGATTTTTTTCAATTTAATCATTTAAATTTGTGATTAGTCTAAATCAGCTTTTTACAATCATCAACCCTGATTGCTATCCATTTCTTGTGCAATGTTGGGGTGCTTGACATGGCTTTTGTGCGCATCAATTTTACAATAAATTAAATGGGTGTGTTATATGCCGGGGGGGCCAATTCTCAATGACAAGGGGTATCATCCAGCCAAGCAATCACAAAAAGCACCCTAAATACGTATTTTCGAAGCTTGAATTTTCAAACACCGTATCAACAGCGCATAGCTTACCTTAAACAAAGTAATTGATGAGAATGTTTGCCCTAACATATCAGTAGCGCAAATGTGTTGCATGCCATAAACAAGTATTTGTTCTTTCTCCCTACCCCAAGCAAGTAATTGATGCTATATTATTACCCTTTTTACGAAAAAACCCAAAACCATATTCGTTGGACACCAGAGAGGCTTGTATGAGCTTGGTGTAAATCAGAAAATATCTGGAGATAGTTAATTGTCAGCCAGAATATGTATCCGAGGAAAGGTATTTGGGGGGGAATGCATTTTGTGAGCCAGGGGCGTATCCAACAATTCACAGGACGGCGGCACGGACTAGTCGAAAAAAGTCGACGATATGGCTGCTGAGAGGCCATTGCGCTACTGCCAATCTTCCACTTTCCAAAAGTACATTTTTATGCGGATTTTGAGAGAATTTGAAATTTGTTAAATGATTCACTATAGCAAATATAGTATGATAATGGGCTTATGAAAAGTAAAACAGACTTGATGCATGGGTTAAAGTGTCACAGAGAATTTATATAGTAAGTGACGCGGGAGGGGGTGCTGCTCTCTCTAGCGCGAAGCGCGGAACCCATGCAAGCAATGTTTGCTTCCGAAATACATTTTCTCATGCAATTTGATAATAAAAAACAATTTTGATATTTGTAAATGGTTACCTTTAACATGCATATAGGCCAATGATCGAACGGTATAAACATAAACTATAGTTCATGATGTAAGGTTTATTTGAACTAACCATAAAATTAAAGGTGTTCATGGAGAGGTTCGTAAAGCGGCACGGGGTGGGTCGCAGAAACCTGAGGTATTTAGTTTTCAAGACATTACCTATGGGTCTAAAGGATCGGGAGAATTCGCATTTA
>JAMKCH010016065.1:0-25114 GCA_023653785.1 Ophioderma brevispina
ACTAGTGTTTTAGCCTTGTTCAAGGCTGTCTGCTAAGAGCCGACAAACTTGCTATTTTTTTTATTGACATTTATTCTCAATTATTTTGAACAATGTGTTTGCAGGTTTGAAATCAGTGCTTCAACATTGAAGGGGCTACCCTGTCTAGAGAAAGATTTTTTTTTTAAATTCAATAAAAAAATAAATTGGTATACTCCTTGGTGGTCTGTTGTGCACACTAGATCTAGAAGCCTGCTAGTCTGGGTATAAAACCACAAATACCTATTGTGGTCAGGTGCAGTGGCTCTGCCTGAGTGGAATTTATTGAACTTGCTATTGGAAGGCGGCAAGCATGGAACCTAGGCCAGGTGGAATTAGAGCCATCAAATTAGGTGCTTGATAAAATAATTTCTTGCCGTGGTATATTGCCTTTTCTTTAGTTTTAGGGAGGGGGAATATGCTCCATACCACTCTTTGCGTGATTTCTGACTAATATGATCTGTGACATTATTTGTATCAGACGTGTGAACCATGTGAATGGAGTTGGTAGAGCGCCTTGAACAAGGCTACTAGTGTTTATATTGAAATAAGGAAATTAAAATTTCCTTTGGTTTTCACTTTTAAGGTATTTCTGTAGCCAAATACAAGGTAAGAAATCTATTGCGGGGTCTTATCTATATGAAATCGCTATGTGTGACACAATGTATGGATGTTGTTATGCGTTGCACCTTGAAATACCAATGAACCTACAATTGCTGCACCTTCATGCGATGTTTATTTTTTCCTTGAAGCTCATTGTACATGATTGATGATGTCAAGATGAGGCCATTTATCACTTTTTGATATGTGATGCAATCATTTGAAATTTTGGTGTATGAATATTAGTCAATGAAGAGTAAATATTATTGATTTCAATCTGTTTTGCAATTGGTACATTCTTTATAGGTTCTAACACTTTTAAGTCATTGACTTTTGATATTGCTCCCAAATTACAACCATGACCTATAAGACTCATATTAGAATGCATTTTTCATTCTGATTTTGAATATCATGAAAATGCAGAATTTGGACATATTTTGAAAATGTTGAACTCTGAGTGACAACAGGCACCTACATGTATGTGGCTCAAAGGGTTAATGACAAAAATATTTAATGTAACATTAATCACTCAAATGAAAAGGGGAAGTGCTTTGCTTCTTAGTTTTTTCTTGCATTGAATTTTTGTGTCGCCTGCCTCAAGGATGCACATACTACTGTAAAAGTGGACATTTTCGCGCTACATTAATTTTCGCGCACTTCTGAGCTAGCGCGAAATTAAAAACTCGCGAAAATTTTTATTTTGTGTGTAGGTCTATGTAGGATAGCTGAAAAGAGCGAATTTAAAAACAAAAATTTTAAAAATTGCTGAAACGCGAAAAATTACACTCGCAAAAATTATCACTTTTACAGTAATCCAAATTCTGTATGTCCAAATCCAGAGGGTGTTTTGAATCAATCCCATGATGCATAGCAATATGCCTATACCATACTGTACTAAACACATGTCAGTACTTAGGGATAAAAGGTGTTCCAAAAGTTTAAGAACCACAAGACATTTCATAATCATGCTAAAATTCCTTAAGTACTAATGCTTTGTAGGCTAAAATGAGCATTAAAGTAAGGGTTTTTATGTGTTAAGAATAGGATTTTTATGTGATCACATGACCCTGTTGAGGTGAAATTTCCCAAAAACTGGGAAATTGTGGATGACTCAAAACCCCGGTTCCACATCTATCTGTGTGTATGTGTGTGTATATGCATGTGTGGTTAATTGCTTGGCTTCGCACCTTACTCAGATGCCACCAAGTGGGTTACGGTACCATAGGACATTGTGGTATTTGTTAAGGTTAAAGGTCACATAACAAGATCAACGGTCATGGAGCGGTCAACATGTGCAGAGAGAATGAAGGTTTGGTTAACTTTTCCAATGATGTGCATAGACACCTTATCTCCAATTGCCACAAAACTCAAGTCATAAGTACACTTTAGACACTTGCATGTCAGGTGGAGTAGAGGTCAAATACCTAGGTCAAAGGTCATGAGAGGTCATCTTGTGCAGAGAGTGAAGGAAAGATAGATCGTGAGTGAAAAGCAGGCGACACTAGTGGTTCCAACACCTTGTTTTTAAATGGAAATACAAATCATGTTACACTGTGGTTATTCAGAAAGTAACAACTTTGCAAATTCCCATCTCTCGAATTTTTATCATGCTCATCAATGCCTCATAAGATTAATAAAGGTATAGACTCACTCATGCCTTTTTTTAATGGTTAATTTCTGATGAATTACTATGAACATTTTTTTTCTTTTGTGTATTTCAGAAGCTTATTTTTATTTACTTACACACACACTACACAACACACACTTTGAATGAGTTTGACTGGTGTTAAGC
Source organism: Ophioderma brevispina (assembly GCA_023653785.1). Classification (NCBI taxonomy): domain Eukaryota; kingdom Metazoa; phylum Echinodermata; class Ophiuroidea; order Amphilepidida; family Ophiodermatidae; genus Ophioderma; species Ophioderma brevispina. The sequence goes on from JAMKCH010016065.1 coordinate 2,411, forward strand.
TAAATGAGACTGGAAGTTGTGGTTTAATCCCAAAGACTTCAAAATATTGTACAACCGACAAGGGCATTTGTCATAAGTGGCAAATTCTGCTTTAAGGCAGATTTTTCGGTGGTTCGGAGGTGCTGGTTTTTTGAGGCAGATTCCCTGCAATTGGATGTGAAAAAATTTCCTGGTGAGCAGCACAAAGGGTGATTTAGCATGACAAGCTTTTTGTGGCTGCCAGCTATAGCTGGCAGAACCACTTAGCAATTAATCAGTTGTGCGTGTGTGTTGTGTAGTTGTGTGTATGTGGTATGGGTGTGTGGATGTGGATGGTGTGTCAAAAAATGTATAAGTTTTTTTAAATTGACCTCAATTGAAAGTTTAACTTCAATGGAACAAACTTCGGTCATAGGTGCACAATGGATCATCGCAATGTGATGAGGTCAAGGGTATGTTGAAAGGTCCAAGGTCATGTGAGGTCAAGTTGAAACTGGGCTAAAAATGTAAACTGATCTTAAATTGAAAACTTGAAGTTCAATTGGAACCAACTTGGGCATAGGTGCACCAGCGATCCCTCATATGTGATGAGATCAAAGGTCACGTGCAGGGTCAAAGGTCATGGGGCGGCCCACCGCTTATTATTCTTTGAATATAGCGCAGCGCGCGAAAGCCGAGAACCGCGAAAAAATTCTAGTTCTTACGAATAACCCCACCAACTGTTATGCTACTGTATACAACACAGTATTCATGTCTTTGTAAAAATAAACAAAAATCAAAATAAGCTCAGTAAAATGGGAAGCAAAAGGCTAATAAAATGGATGTGGCAGTTGTAATTAAGTGCAATGTGATGTTGTTATTGCCCAGCACTAGTACCACTTGTTACCACACGATGGTATTAGATGGAACAAGCCTCCGACACTCCCCCGTTGTCATGTCCCTGGTGACAGGTAACATTGCAAATCACTTGGATTAACAAAACTTTGTTTTTATCTTGGTTGCAAATTTGATCATAATAAAATAATCAGCCAATGTGTCGCAATTTAAAATATAATGCAAGTATTGTACATGGACACAGCACGGGTTTTTGTTGTAGATGAGAGCATGTAGAATTTGAATAACGGTTCTGTATCAACAAATTCAACCTGTAGCCTGTACAGTATGTACTCCGTTTTGCCCTTCTGTCCTTGCTCCATACAAAGTTCGTGTTTCCCCCGGGGGGGGGGGGGGGGGGGTCGTTTATTCCACGGTGGTTAGATGCGTGAACTTTCGAAAGGCACCTAAACAAGGATTTACACGACTTAAAAAAAACATACCTCTAAACAAGCATTTTGTGTTTTGTCACCATAAAATAAGTTTTTGTCAGTTTTGATACCGAAACAAGTGGTAATACATTGTGTGATATATACCGTTATTATCTGTCTTTGCTAATGTTGCTTTACTTCAAAATTCCCAATATATTGTGATTGATTTGGATTCTGCGTCCATCACAATTTCAAGGTTACGAAAAAAAAACATCCCTTTTTTCCATATTTTGCTGTTTTTGACACCCTAATCAATGTACATGCGTACATGGCCTGTTGGAAAAAAGAGACCCTTTTTACGCGTTTCTTGTTCACGCATCATATCCACCTTTGAATACAAGTGGCCCTCCCCCCCGGGTTGTTACCCTAATCCTCCCCCAGTAAAGTACAACCATATAAAAGATAGTCTGTGCAAAGGTGTGTTTCGATTGTCAGTATTATGCCCCTGACTTAACCAAAAGTTATTGTGATTTTGTTTAAAGCCATATTTTGTCAATATTATCCTAAAAATTCAGCTTACATGTTCATTTTAATTCTAGAGAGATTATTATTAAAGGGGGATGGCTTGATAAGGTGCAATGAGAAATTTCACATATTAGGTGTCCCTAAAAATCCAAAGTTCTTATTTTTGCCCTGGTGTAAAGCTTTCCATAAAAAAAATATCCCCTTCTGAAAGGATTAAGCTGAGAAATGTTTCTTTGGTACAAAAAATGTGCAATTTCTAATTTCATATAGGAGCAAATACGAAATTCAGCCTATGTTTTATGTTGATATATAAGCAAATCAAAATCACTTTTTTTCTCTTTTAAGACATTTCTGTAGCATAAAACAAGGTAAGAAATCTATTGAGTGTCTGATCTATTTGAAATTACTATTATTACACAACATTTGGGTGCACCTTTAAGGATATGAAGTTTTCATCTTGATAGATTGGCCTTCACTCCAAAACCCCACCTGTAAAGTTTCGCGCCGGTATTTCAATCCGTTTTGATGTGACAGCTAAAAACGTGATTTTGTAGGCCCATAGAGTACTGTGTAAAATTAATATTGGTCGACCAAAGTGGGGCACATTTTTGCTCATAACTTCCAAACCAAACATCCTTTGGCTCTATGATTACACAGGGTAAATGAGAAAAATAGTAGCTTTATCAAAAATGTTGATCACTTCCAGTAAAATCTGGAGCTTCTGGGGACGAGGCTATTAGCGATCGGGCCATGGACCTTTAACAACATGCCCGACAACATGGGCAATTGCCTTTATATCTTGTATTATTGATTTTGGAGCATCCATATATTGTGTCATATGTGATGATTTGATATAGATAAGACCCCCAATAAATTTCTTACCTTGTATTTAACTACAGAAATGCCTTTGAAAGTGAAACCAAAGGGCGATTTTGATTAGCTTAATTTCAATATAAAACAAGCTGAATTTACTAGTCCTAAATTTCACATTTTTTTTATCAAACAATAATTCTCAGCTTAATCCTTTCACATTGTGATATTTTTGATAGAAAGCTTTACATTAGTGCAGAAATCAGAATTTTCCTATTTTTTAGGGACACCTGTTATGTGAAAGCTCTCATTTCACCTTTAAAGTAAATAAATTCATTCAACCAGGATAATTCATGATTTGATTACGAGTGTAATAATTGTGTGTTTCACGTTAACTTTTTGTGCCATAAGATTACATAATGATCTTGGTCATCTTCAATGTGAACTCAAGCGGCACTGGCATATTTTTAAAAAATATGAAATTTCTTCAGTTTGTTTGCAAATGATATTCTAGGCCATTTGGAAAAATAGGGATATATTTACACATGCAAATAACACACCAAAAACAGATTAGGACATTAATGAGGCTAAAGACATCCAGGTAATTTGTAGGCTAACTTTTAAGTTTGCTGTAACTTAATCAAATGATGTGTCTATTACATGAATATCATAGACTTGTACGCATTTATATTAAAACCACAAAGGTCACAGACCGGTCAAACAGAGTACACGTTGTGGGAATCAACTCCGGCATGTGTTTTCTTGTGTTGAATGCCATTTCTGTCATCTGCTGAATTAATGACTCCGGAGTAATTTATTATAAAATCGTTCTGTTTACCCATAAGGGCGCTGGTTTGAGCTTAATCATTTCAGGTGAGGGCTAATGTATATAAAGCTTTACAACCATGCCAAAATATCAAAAATCTTGAGGGTGCACAATTTTTCAAATGTGCCAGTGTCTCTTTCATTAAAGGTCATGTTCCATCTTATAGTAAATAGATTATAGTGAGTTGAAACAACAGCTTTTCATGCAAAAGGTGACACTCTCTGGTCTTCAAACTTTATCAGGGCTGTTGCACTAATGGTTGGTACTCCCTTAAGAGTTTCTTTTGTCAGAGAAGGTTAACGGGTGACACACATCATCAACTTCTTCACCAATATAATCCTTTTTGTCGTATTTGGTTGGTGATCATAGCACACTCTGTAAAAAAAGATCTTAAAGGAAATTCTTTTAGAAAGCACAAACAATTAATATCCATATTTGTATCAGGCTTGAAAAACTGGTCGAAACAGCAGCAGCACTAGGAACATAAGGTGGAAGATAAAGATAAGGAGGGAGGGGAGGAAGAAGTGCGGAGGACGGGAAGGGCTAGAAGGAAGAAGAAAGCAAATTTCCTTGAAAAGGGTTAACTTTTCTGTTACCACATAGCCCCCCTGGCAATAATCCCAGACCTTGCTTTTGAGGGGGACCCGGGGCCGCAAGGACTTCTAATAGCCGAAAATAGGCTATTTTGCACATGTGGCATGAATCCCCGGGGGGCCGAACGCCCCCGAAGCTCCCCCAAGATATGGCCACTGCCGCCCCCACTCACTAGCAGAATTCACGGCCCCTCACGTTGCCAGTCACTTGGGAATTTAGAGGGACTTGAGAACAAGTTTGGAGGATTCAAATTCCCCAAAAAAGAAGAGCTCGTAATTACTATGCAGGCTGGGCCCATTTTCACTTTAACTATCACTTTCCCTTCCCTGCTATTTCTGAGGAACAAACATTCCTTAATGGGTTCTTACAAAGAAGATATCATTACTTCCCACAATGCATTGCTTCTAATTGAGTTTTTGTACAGGACTGATGTGAATCTTTTAGAGCTGAAACAATTGCTAAAATAACATTACTGATCACAACTTGCATTTTTTTAACAGGCCCAGTTCAAAAGATTGAAATTTCACACCTTTCCAAAGAAATGTTTTTTGGTCAAAAAATACTTTTCTTCATTTGCAAATGAAACATCTCTACTAAACTATGTTTTTCAACAGAATTCAAAAGTTTCATGTTGCAATATTGATAACTGATGACCCGCAGTTGAGGTGGCCATGTGTCTGTCAATGTTGGCCAAAATCCATCATACATGTTGCTGTGTGGCAATGGTGTTCGCCATTCCTCCCTCTCACACAGCTTGTTTTAAATTCCAGCAATGGCCAGTACCCCCATTTATACTCCTGGTTGGAGAGAGGCCAAGCGAGTTAACGTGCCTTTCTCAAGTGCACAACACATGGTCGACAGCGGGCTCGAAACCCACAACCTTATGCTGATGAGGCAAACGCTGGCCCAACTGCACCACAAATGTGCTCCTCAAAATTTACTGTTACTTCCTTAATTTTTTTCAGAAATTTTCAGCCTTTTTTGAGTGAACACGTAGGTCATTTTTTTTTAAATAGACATTAACTCTGCATTTGAGAGTAGAGTCTTCAGCATATCTGGTAAAACTTTTGGGTGTTTCAATCTTGTAATTTGCGATTTGAAGCCTCTAATTAAAAACTTGTCATTAAGTTTTCAACGAGAGATGTTCAAATAGCAAGTGTCCCTAAAATTGTAGAAAATGCTGATTTTTCTCTCACCTCACCTTCTCACCAGCCTTTTCCGTCCACTGCTGGAGTAGGCCTCTTCATGATTTTTTTTTCCACTCTCTCTCTTCGGTAGGTGCCAGTCTTTTTCCTGTATCACCCCACACCATGTTAATGTCATCACGACCACCTTCTGTTTTTATCCACCTCCCCTGTTTCTCTTTCCTGTTCTAGGTCTCCATTCTGTTAGTCCCCCTCTTGTCCATCGTTGTCTGCCCGCCCTACCCAGATGTCCGCCCATCTCCATTTAGCTGTCTTGATCGTCTTTTATGGTTCTTAACTTGTGTACTGCCTTCTTATGTCACGAATTCTTGCTTCTATCTTTCAATGTGATAATTTATCATTTGCCTTTCCATTGCTCTTGTGCGGTTCTTGAGTTTTTCTTCCAGTTGTTTTTCGTTGTTTCCATGTTTTCCGCCCCGTATGGTACATTGTTGTTAAAACACATTGATCGTACATCTGCCTTCTGAGTGACATTGGCAGTTTCTGGTCACATAGACTTTACTTGTATCTGCCAAAAAAACTCCAGCCGCCTTTATTCTGAATGTTTACTTCTTCTCTTGTATGTTCATCCAGTTTCACTGTTTGACCAAGGTATTTGTAATGGGCCACCTTCTCAATCTCCTCATTTTTCTATCCTTATGGTTTCACTGGTCTGGGAAGTTTTGTCATTACTTTGTTTTCCCCCCTTGTTTCTTTATTCCAATATTCCTACTTTCTCTGTTGAGGTCATTTAGTTGAAGTTCCATATTGTGCACTGAGCAATTGATGAATCCGCACATCATCAGCAAATTCTCAGTCTGTAAGTAGTCCCCCTCCTATGTCAGTCCCTCTCTCTCTCTCTTGTGGGTTAGTTTCTTGAGACCCCTTCCAGGCAATTGGTAAATATTTTTGGGGCATAATGTGTCACCACCGCATTGTCTAACACCTCTCTGGATGTTGAATTGATTTTGACACTCTTCAATGTGAGTTCTGGCTGTTGCATCCGTATATATGTCCTCGAGAATTGTACATCTTTCTCGTGTATTCCTGCTTTTGGCTAGTGATGTGAAGGGTATTTGTGTTCTACAGAATCGAAGGCTTTCTTCGCGAAGTCAGGTAATCCCACACATACTCAGGTTGTATTCATTTGCCTTTTTTGCGATGAGACTTGAAAGGCTGCATATGGTCTCCATTGTAGAATATGAGCTTCTGAAGCCTGCCTGTTCCCTTTGGTTGATACTCATCAAGGATGTTTTTGATGCGTCTCTGTAAGATCCTGGTGAATATCTTATAAGCGTGAGATAACCACTGATGGGTCTTTACTTTTTAATGTCGGTCTTATCACCTTTCGTAAAGAGGAGGAGTAACAAAAAAAAATTTTTTTGGCCTCCTTCCATCCAGCTTTTCGGTATCTTTTTCCTCCTCAGAATTGATTGTAAAAGCGTAGTCCAGCTCCCTCATGATGTCTCTCCGGCTCTTGATAATGTCGCTTGTTGATTTCATTTCTGGCCCTGGTGGCTTTGGTTGTCTTTCATGTCCTTTATTGCTTTCTCCACCTTCGCTCTCTGTTATATTGGAGTTTTGCCTCATCTGTTTGACAAAAACCTACTGCTTCTCTGTCTTCTGCTTCGTGTCGTTAGTCTTGAGCTGTATGGTCTGGTAAAATCCTGCACAGACATTTAGAATTTCTTGTCTATCATTTGTGATTGTTCCAATCCTTTCTTTTCATTTGATGCATTCTAGTTTTCTTTCGTTTGTCTTGTTGATATGTTGAGCTCCCCTTCCACTACGCAAATAGATTCTATTGTTTCGGTCCTTTTCTTTCTTTGCCTTCTCTTCTCTGTCTTCTCTTCTTCCTTTCGGTCTTTACAAGTTCTGCATATTCACCCTTTTGAGATTTGGTCTTGTCCTGATTCTCTCATTCCGTTCTCTTTCTGTCCCATGTTGCGATTCACTTTATCCCTCCTCATTTGTTTGGCCTCTTTGTGCCTTATCTGGTGGAGCAGTTTCTGCTGCAACTTCCAGTACTGTGTCGCAGATCAGTTGATACTTTCCATCTCATTCCTGCGGCTTCTTCAAGCTGCAATCCTTCGAAGCGATTTCCGAGTTCCAGCTGGAATTCGGTCCGTTTCTCCTTTAGTTTTCAAGGTTACTCCTTCTCTGTGCCTTTTTTGATAATTTGAGTCTGTGCTATTTTTTGTTCAGATGAAAACTTTTTGCCCTGACCATTCTGTGATCAGATCCAATGTCCACTTTGGCTATTTACTGTTGGCTATAGAGTTGCAAATAGAAATGCAGTTATGTTTTTTCTGTTGAAATATAGCATATACAAATCACCTTGTGTTTTACATTTTCAAGCAGTTTATTCTTGTACCAAATAAGTTTAGGGTATCTATTGAAGTGTCTAATCTGTACGAAATATCCTACAATCCAGAAAATTTTGGGATGACTTGAAATCACTCATTGCCAATCTTTTAAATTAATATAGGTCTTCATGGTGCATTTTGTGATTCTAGCATCTTCAATTTATTTTGTTGTTTACTAGATATCTGTGAGAAATGTTTATTTCCCAACATTTCAGTTTAATTGGTCACAGAATTCTGATCTTCGGGTTTGGTATTGGGACAATGCCTTGTATCACAGGGTTCTCTAGTCCACCTGGCCTGTAATTTCAATAAATTTACAAATTTCTTACAAACTACAATCAATTTACCACACTATAAGCACACAGTATTGTAAAAATAACAATAAACACTTTTGTTAACATTTGAATTAAAAATTATGCATGGAGTGTAAAAAAGTGTTATGCATGATTTTTTAAGGCTTAGTTATTACCAAGCGGCCAACAAGTGCGTAACCCGATTTTTTTTTTTGTTTGGGGGGCACAAAATTCAGGGGGGAAAGCATATAAAATTAAAATTGGTTTAGTACATAAAATATAAGGCCTATGTTGTTTTCACTTTAAATTGATGTGTGTGGCTGACAATTTCACAGGGGAAGCTTCCCCCCACCAGTTACGCCACCAATGCCAACAGATTCCGATATCACAATCTCAACTTTTTCAGTTAAGTTCAGGGGATGAAGTTGACAGCTGTGCTCAAAAGATAGCACACCCTCATTGTAAAACCAAATTTTGACGACCCTATATATGAGACTGGGGAACCTGTTACCGGGTCTTTTTAAAAGGTGGCAAATCGGGTCAACTATAGTTTCCATTCAGTTTCAAATTGATCATCAAATCTCAAAGTCAATACCATTTTATACAAAATAACATTTCCACGTACCGGTGTGTGTCAACAACAAATGATATGGAATGAGGTTATCATTTGGGAGATAAATTTGTTTGCATAAGTCGACATGAAATTAAGGTAAGCTTTTCAAAAATGAAAATAAAGACTGTAATTTCGTGATTTGCACAGTGTATAGCCTTTCCTACTACCCTCTCTGTATATTGCTCTATGGTTTTTGAATTCATGTATACCTTTTTACTTCAATGCCATCAAGAGTTTATTTTGTGCACACAAATTAAAAGTGATGATTTTTTTTAACTGAAGAACTGAAGTTAACTGGTTTTTTGTTTTTCTATAAATGAAACCATTAAAAAAATTGTGTGTCAGGGGAAAAGTTGTTCCAATCAGAGTGTAATTACGGGATAACAAAAAGGGTTGGACCTTTTGTGACCCCACTTTAATTTGCCTCCCATTTGACTTTCCCAGAAAGCCTTGACGGAATAAAGTTACAGTATCCCTGACTAATTCCGTCAAGGCTGCTGAAATCAACTGGTGAGTGCAGACAAAGTGGGGGTCAAAAAATGTACCAACCCTAAAAAAATGGCTGATTTTTCCCGTGATTTTATACAAAATGTCCTCAATTCACACCTCAATTTTTGTTCACGGTGCTCTCTTTCCACTAGTGGCCCCTATTGGCTACACACGGGATAGGGTGACAACTGCCTACAAAGGTCTCCAAAGGAGTTAAAATTTACTCTGTAAGATTGCTAAATAGTGATCATCTTATTTTAAAGGTTGACGCCGAGTTTTTGCAATATAATTTTATTTGTGTGTTTTGTTACAAACTAATCAACTAGACCTAAAGATAATCATCTAAATGCCCAATTCCAAGTTTGAGATGAATTGGGGATTTTTCGTTTTCCATGCAGTAAACTTATGTGTAGCATACCGTGCCATAGGATACTGGTGTATAACAAATTTCTGGATCCGGAACTTTATTACAAAGTTGTGATTTTCCTATTGAAGGAATTCGATTGGATCTTGGCTATTCACACAGTGATTGTATAATGGACAACATTATAGAAAAACACAATTTGTTGAAAATTGAGGGGTGCCCTCCTTGGAAATTCTGAGTCATCTTTAAAGCGGCATTATCAAATTCTTGTCAATTTCCAATTTGACCAAATGTTGGGGTTACTTATCTTTTATTTCTCACAAAGAAATAAACAAAACTGTCGTTGAAAACAGCCATGCAGTTTACCCCCCCCCCCCACAACACACACACATCACTACCATATACTGCTCAATGCCCTAAGCTACTGAAGACAACAGTTACATTTGGGTACCTGAACTATTTAGTTTTCTGATAAACAGAGTCTAGACAAGTGAACTTTGAATAGGCCGTATTTATTATGGGAAGAGAAAATACACCTGGTAGAGAAGGAATGTCTTTTGAACTAAAATACCGAGATACCAAAAGGTCAAGATGCCCTCTTTGTGTGTCAATGTAGATGTAAGTAGCCAAATGGGAGGTTGTTCCCATTGCGGACCATGTAGTACACCATCTGAGATTGGATAACTTTGTTTTGATTAAAAATTCTCCTTTAAAAGGGAAAGCTAATCCCTTAGTAGGAATTTGCCTTGGTAGGGAAATATGATTGGTACAATCTTGCTCTTAAAGACACTACAGTGCTTTGAAAATATTTTGAAATTTGCAGGAAAGCTTCAAAGTGAAGGTTAAAGTCTTGTAGAATTCTCATAAGTTTCCTTTTCAGCTGTAGAATTGAAAGAAAGGACAAAAACGGCAGTGTTCCAAGCTACGATTCTTCCATTCATTACGTGTTGTAGTAATGTCCGTTCGGACAGTTAAATACAAAATCTCCGTTCTGTCCTTATTAGGTTGTCTTCTGGTCTTATCATTTGCAGGGTATGTTAGGATAACCTGTACTTGTTACTACATGCAAAAATCTGATTTTTTGATGATTTTTCGATTTGCTGATTTGCAAATCACTGTATAGTGTCTTTAATGGGCTTTGTCATATTAATTAATGATTGAATCATGTAGGTTGGATCTTTCAAACAACTTGAAGACGTGGAATTGGCAGAGGGGCAATTTCCAAAAAAAAATATTTTCTTGTCCCTCCACTCCCCTCAGTCCCCCCACCCCCCCCCCCCCCGCCATAAGAAAAATTAGTGTTTTGGTAAAAATCAATGATTTAGGCTAAAATCAGCAAAATTTGGGCAAAAAATCCTGTGATTGTTGACTCAAATTAGTCAAAAATCTCACATTTTGATGTGTTTTTTTGCCCAAAAAATTCACTTTTGTCCCCCTTTCCCCACCGCAACAAGAATTTTTTTTCCCCAAAAAATTTCACTTTGTGCGCCCCAACCCAAAATTACCCTTCCCGAGAAGAAAGAAGTTTGACAACCCCATGCTTTTGGTGAATTGTAGTGTAATCAAACAAAACAAAAAAAATTCTGACATGCATTTCATCACGTCATTTTTACTCCATTCATAACCCTGATGCCGGGGAAGCAGTGTCAAGCCAGGGTAGGGGAACTCCTATTTTGGAGGTGATGTGTATTAAGGCTGATAATAATTTTTTAACATTTTCCCACTGCACCCAAGACCCCTATTTGTTGTTTTGTCTTTCTTTTGTTCTTTTTAAATTTACAAGTTCCTCCCCCCCCCCCACCTACTTACTTTTTTATTAGAAATTGGCAAAATATATTCATCATCCAAAGACTCCCTTTTTTGGAATGTAATGCCAATTGTCACCCAATAACCCTTTTATGGGCAATTTGGCTGTCTCTCGCCAACAAACACCCATTTTTGCACATCCTGGCCCCTGGTGGTTTGAAAGCCACAGCCTCACACCCATATCCATTTCGATGTGCGTGTCTATACCTCGTATCAGAGTCAAAGATGACAATTGTGATCTTGATTTAGATCAAGCATGACCTCCACATATCAAGAAGTCATGTAATGTGACCAGAAATTATCACGATAATGATAATTGCATTACTGTATTACAATCTTATACTAAATTACGATAAGATGGTGAACAAACTCATGTGCGAACCCGCTTTAATTGTGACTTTACTAGTGTAGATTTTAATGAAACAAACAAACCAAAATGTTGGCTAATAAGAGATTGTGTCAATAAACATGAATGAACTTTGAATTTATTTATTGGAGGAAATAATGTGGTTCATAGACGTTTGTGGTGTGCTACGAACAGAAAATGGTACGGCTGAACCTGGGCTATTGCACTTCATGTAAAAATCTACTTCTCTGCTTTCATACAGAACACTGTAAAAATGTTGACTTTTGAGGCCTGATGTCCAAACAGGTTTTCAGGGGCGTAGAAGTTAAATCTGAACTTCGGCCAAACTGGACACGATCATGTGTTTTCTTGAGAGTTGGCCTACATCATTGTTGTGATTTGATTGTCACCCACTATGCAGAATTTTACTGGAATACTTTCTTCCTGACTACTTTGAATTAGCTATGCACAATTTGTTCAGTGACTAATTTCATATTTAATGACTTTAAGAATTTGTCATTGTGACTATTTATTGGATTTAAAACCTGCTAACTATGTACAAAATTAGTCTCAGATCTCACGCATATGACTATGAACATATTTCATTTTGACTAAGTAATGGGCACTTAATGACTAACTGAGCAAGTCTTTTGAAAACCTAAATTCGTCCAATACTAGTGTCATCATCTTTGACTATTAATTGGGACTAAATGACTACTTTTGTACAGTTACGCTTGTGTAGGATCTCTACTTTTTACCAGTGACCTACTGATAGTACAAAGCCCCGCAACCTTTTATCATAATACAAGCACCGTTTTGCCCTGAGAAAGTGAGCCAAAAAAAGTCACCATGACCAATGATATCATTGATGGTGCCAACAAACTTCATTGTTCTGTTTACAGTTCAATTGGTGGCAACATCATGTGATTTTTGAAGCCCCCCTCAAAATGACCATCCTAATGAAAACTTGCTGAAATTGTGAGAGCCATTAATTTAAATCTTATGGGTGACAGAATATTGTGGGGAGGGGCTGATATGTTTTTTTTTTTTTTTTTTTTTTTTTTTTTTTTTTTTTTTTTTTTTTTTTTTTTTTTTTTTTTTTTTTTTTTTTTTTTTTTTTTTTTTTTTTTTTTTTTTTTTTTTTTTTTTTTTTTTTTTTTTTTTTTTTTTTTTGCCTGTACTGGTCCCTCTGAAATTCACTTTGTCTTCTCACTCAACCAGAGAATTTTCATCTCCTGCATAGTCTGAATGCAGAAGCTTGCAGTCCCCCAACTCCTACCCCCTTGTGTTCATATATGCCAACTTTGTTCTAGAGGGACGATATTGCACTTAGAGAAGTACAAGGGAGGAGGGGAAGATTTATCTTCTTTTGGGGTAACTCTGGCACATACATTGTTTTTTGGCCTTGTGGGTACCATTCCTGTATATTTTGTAGTACCAGCCAATTTCATGAAGGGGATGGTCTGATTGAAGTAGATCAGTTTTAATTTTGATAGCATTCCTTCACTCCAACCTCCCATCTGTAAAGTTTTCAACGGTGATATTTCAAATCCTTTTTGATGTGAGACTGGCAATGTGATTTTGTCATTCCCAAGAGTACTGTGGGGGGGTAAGATCAATATCGGTCAACCAAAATAGAGAGTACTTTTTTGCTCATAACTTCCAAAACGAAACATCGTTTAGTCCGTCAGATTTTCACCGGGTAAATGAGAAAAATAGTAGCTTTCTTATCACCAAAATTTTGACCACTTCCAGTAAAATCGGGTTCTGGGAACTAATTTGAATTGACCCTCATCCATTAGGTTCACTGGGCTTTTTGGCTTTGATCAACATGGAATGAAAAAGGTATTTTGAAATTTCCACAGTAGCTTAAAGGACCTAAGAGGCATATGGTTCAATGTAACATCATGCAATTTTACTAACGGGTAAAACCTTTTTCAGATCCTTCAAAAGTGCCAAAAAAGCTTGAACTCATAACCTCGGAGAGCTCACTAACACCCATGATATAGGGCCTACAGCTGTAAGTACTGCAATAATTAGGAGATTTTGATATAGTCATGTGCATAACAGAACATTTAGAAGGATTCAGAGGCAATTTATTGAGAATATTCCAGTTGAATATCATCTTGAAGAGCATCATGATCCTTTTCACTGAAAATAGAAAACAAGCAACCTAATAAGGACAAAATTGGATATTGTAGTCAACAATGTCCGTACGGACACTTCTACAACACGGAATTGATTGGGGGATTCATATCTTTGGATACTGCAGTTATCTTCCTTTTCTATCAATTTTTATGCTTGGAATAAACTTGTGAGAATTCTACAGACTTATTCTCCATGTTTAAGCTATTCCTGCAAATTTAAAATATTTTGACTCTTTTGGGTGGATCACTGAGAGTCTTTTTAAATTTGATCAAATTAAACTTAATTTGGACATAGGAAATAAAAATTGACTGAAGTGGGATTCAAGCCAGTGACCCCTGGATAACTGATAAGGGTAGTCTTTTCCTGACTTGTGTAACATTACAAAATTCTCTTTGTCAGAAAATCTGTGACTATATCTTAAGCTTCTGGGTGAATCTAATGTGTTTTTCAACAGTTATTATCCTCAGAAAATAGAAGTACACCTAACATACCTTACCAAAAAATTATAAATTATTTTCTTCAGTGATTTGTACCTTGTCAATCCTTATGATAAACAGTCCTGTTTAAAATCCAGAATTTATTAGGGTACTTTTTCCGTCCCCTTCCCTTGTGATTCTAAGAAACCTTATTAGCAATCAGGCTTTTTCTTGCTCCAACAAGTGCATGATGGGTCTCAACGGTGGTTTATTTACCTGGGCCATATTTCTTGGTTGTGTGTTAGGGTTGTACATTTATTGATTTGTTATCATATGTAATTTATGATTTTTTATATTTGGTCTAAAATGAAACACGGAATAATAATGCAGGGAGAAAACAAAAAACTTACTTTTCTTTCTTTTTATTAATATTTTCCTAGATTTTTCCAGTTAATTATGATAGTGCCCTTTGGTGTTAGTGCAAATATTTGTATCCGCATTCAGTAATGTGGGGGGGGGGGGGGGGGGGTTGTCTGGGGTTGGTGTGGGGGGATGGGGATGTGTTGTTAAAGGTGTAAATATTGGGCCTGGTTCCTAGGGGCCTTTACAAAAAAATGACAGACATAAAAATGAATAAACCTGGTCTTTGGATCCCATAGACGGAGGTCCATAACTCCTCCCCTCTGGGTGCCTCATATTGTCAGTTTAGGTGTTTAGATGATCAAAAGCTTTTGCTTTTTTCTATGGTTCGCATAATGCTGCTTTAAAGGAGTAGTACCTATCCCCATGCCAATTGCTCTAACCCGCACCACTAACCTGGGAATTTGGTATCATTAGTTCGTCAATATCTTCTTTTTTCATCTGCAAAATATTTCAAAGCTGAACCTCTTCCTTTCTTATGCTACAAGCACAAATATTGGTTGTTTACAGTTACCAAAATTTATCTGTACAGTAAATTGACAAAGCTATTATTATTTGCTTTAATTATAATATGCAACCATCTACCATCCATTTAAATGTACGAGGGGGGATTGATAAGTTCTAAGCCTAAGGTAGAAAGAAATAGGCTACAAAGTTCAAATTTTTAACAACCAACACCGTTACATTTCATTCTTCAAATGAACATTCCCAGAAGTTTCATGTGTATATCTGTTCTTTTTTTTAACTTGCAGGTAACAAACATTGATAGTTTTGCCGGACCTAATTGAAGGCATTAGGCGAGAAAATTACAAAGTTGAGGAGAGGAAAGCTTGGCATCGGGGGGGTGCTCTTCCATCATGCCAATGCCGCAGTCCATAAGTCAATTGTAGCCATGACTGCAATACATCAGTGTGGCTCAATCTGGTAGAACATCCAGGCTATTCAACCCGATTTGGCACGTCTGAACTACTATTTCTTCTTCCCAAGATGGAAAGGAACCCTCAACTTTCAAATTTCGCGCGTAATTGCTTCAATAGATCCGGCAAAATCTCAATGTTTTATTACCTGCCAGTTAAAAAAATAAACAGATATACACATTAAACGTCTTGAATTTTTCATTAAAGTCTGAAACTGTATAACGGTGTAAATTTGAACTTTGTAGCATATCTCTTTCTACCTTGAGGCTTAGAAACTTATCAATCATCACCCTCGTAGATCCAGATTGCAAAGTGAAATTTGAAATTGAATTATGTTTGGGTGATGACCTTTCCTATAAACAAAGAAATGGCATGTTTTTTGGGTGCTTTCGACTTTGTTGTTAGTAAAAAACATTATGTTTATGCACCATAACTGTTTTAAAATATTATACTACCATGGGTTTTGGGGATATCCCCAAGCCCCAACCTGACAAGGGCGGGGTCCTCCTATATCACATAAAAGGCAACTTTTCTTTATTTTAATTACTAAAGAAAAAGTATTTTAATAAAGGATTTTATACTAAAGAAACTTTCCCCAAGATACAGTATGCACATAAACATTTATAACTTTTGCCGTGATACTACTTTTATTTATTTTTTTAAACTTGGTTTATACTTCATCAATTTCAATAATTCTACCTTAAATATTACTACTGCGTATACATATCCTGTATTTTTCAAGGTCAGTAATGTGTTATTAATAACCGGATATACCTCTCTATATACCCGCATATGAATACTCAAGGAATACCAAGAAATATAATTACAACAGTCCCCCCAAAGTGCCATGAAAGAAATCCCTTTCACACACAAACAGCTGTGCCTGGTTGCTTGGCCCCTGAACCAGCTGAACCCTAGATCAAAAGGATGCGGTTTGGTTACAAGTGGGGCCATTACCAAACTTAAGTTTTTGTTACCTGTAACAGTGTATCCCCTTAACTTAGTTATATTTTCCAACAGAAATAATTGACTTTGTGTGTAATTGGTCAAACAAATCATGTGGGTTTAGAAGGCCATAAACACTTCAGGAGGTTTGTTGAAATAAGTCATCAACATGTTCAGGGAAGCATAAGTAAGAAGGCACGTGCCTGAACAGGCCTGTGGTCAAGGTGCCTGTGTTTGGTTTTTGGCTGGTGCCCAATTTCCCTTTTGTTTTCATTGAATGGTGTGTGGACTGAAACTTGAGGTAGATGTTTAGTGCTGTATTGACAATATTTACTTTGAGACCTGTAAAAGTTTTTGCACTTTAATTAATCAAAATGTTAGTAGCAATTACTGTTAGGTATATTGAGCAATTCAAGAGTGCAATTTCTTAGGAATTATCACCAGAAAAAAAAATTTTATTCAGAATATGTTGGTTTAATTTTTGTAATGAAGTTGAAGATTATTGTAGTGTGTAAGTTTATTTTTCTACAGAATGGACCAAAATGAGTTTTGTGAATGGAAAATGTGGAATGGCATATATTTGGTCCATAGTTTGACTTTTTGGAAAAGAGATCACATTTGGGAGTATCTATTTTTGGCAAAGTCTACCCCCAAAATAATCTTGGTTGCAGCCCAAAATTCTGTGTGTTTGATATTAGTTGTTAGTTTTAATATGCGGTTTATATGCAAGGTAAGAATAGTTTTGGAAGAATTAAAAGGCATGCATTTATCAGAAAATGTACTGTTTCAAAAGGGTATTTCAAGATCTTAGTGCCCTCATTTTCAAGTTGTTTATTGTTGATCAGATAAATTTTGTATAATTCTGATGGCTTGTTTTCTTGTAATGAACAAATGTTGTCATTCTGTCCATTTTTCAGAAAAAAGTACAGTGATGACTCAGGGAAGAGGGTTGAGAACTGCCTCAACTTTTTTTTCAGTATAGGGATGAGGATATCAGATAAAAAGACCATATTTTTTCTACATTACTAAAACAACACTGTCCTAATTTTTAAAGATTCCATCAGTTATTAAGCCACAGTAGTAAATAGGGCATTGCAATTCACTCTCTCATCAAAACCTCAGTTTGTTTCCAATGATACACTTAGTGGCAGTGGCGTAGCCAACTTTTTTTCAGGGAGGGCAGAGGGGCACACACATTTTGGGGGGGGGGGGTTGGGGGCAAGCATCAGGGGGGCGCCAAATTTTCCTCCGCTACGCTCACGGGTAGACCCAAATTTTTCACAGTCGGATCAAAACTCTGGAGAGTGGGGGGGGGGGGGGGGGTTGGAAATTTAAGTGTACCGTCCCCGTGCGTGTGTAAAAAGCCCATTTCTATATTTCTATACATCTACAAGGCGTCAGGTACTTTATGCGCCACTAAATCGGCAATTAACATATATTAACATTTGTTGCTTGTTGTTAGTATAAGAAATTGGATAGGCCCTATGTTGTTTTATAGGTAAATTGACACATGTGCAGACAATCACTAATGTTTCAGGGAGGGAGCAAGGATTCCCACAGGGGGGCAGCTTCCCCCCCCCTGGCTAGGCCACTGTTAGTGGTGAGTGGTGCTGTGCAGTGCCAGGCTCCATATAAAGTAGTGTGAACCCATAGAATAAATTGGAGCAAGGCACCTTAATGAGCTCTTTGGAACTCTCTCTCAAAGAAGGGCCTTTATATAGGAACTAGAATTTTGAGAATTAACAGATTTTGGACACAAATATTTTGGATGATGAAGTTTAGCTTCTAAGGCCAACATTGTTCCAAAATGAGAGGACTTCAGCTGAATCATGCTTCAACTGGGGTTCAAGTCAGGGAGATGAATTGCTCCTTCAAAATTGCTTTCACTGAAAACCAAGTTTTGAAAGTGTGTCAGTGCATTAGGCCTATCAGTATTAGCAGCAGTTCCCTATCTGACAGATGCACATTTGTGGAGCATTGAGTTGGAAGGCTTTCTTTCCCAATACTTAGATCACGGTTGTAATATGTCACCAAGTTTGGGTCCAAGATTGATTAAGATACATTCACCAGCACTGCAACCAATAGCTAAAAATCATGCTGAAAGTAGATTCAATGTAACATACTTTAAATCCCTCTCTGGATAACTCTCTTGCCTTGCATGCTTTAAAGGTAAGGTAGGCGGTCCGATTTTGTCATATTATGTTTTCTGCTTTGCATAGGAATATATCAAAAAAAAATCAACTGGGGGCCAAAGAGTTAACTGATTCCTGTAGACCAGCTTGGGGGATGATTACTGTCCGCCGTCTTGCCGCGAAAGCCTACACGGTCCCGGTAAACCCCCTTAGCCCCTGGTGGTGGTCCCAAGGGTGAATTCACCTTCGGGGTCCCAGGGGGCAGAGCCCCCGGAAGCTCCTTTGTTTGGCCATCTAGCAGGCTGGCACTGGTTACACCACTGTGTGGTAAGTTGCATTTGTGGATCTTTTTGGTATACCATCTAAGGGGAGAATGAATCATTATTGAGGATGGAGGATGTGAGGGGAATCAAACAAATTTATGACAAGAGGGGCACATGAAATGTCATCATGGAGATGTGGCAAATATTTCTCATAACATGGGGGGATTCAAATTTATTATGGAAGTGAAAGGGTGAATGAAAAAAAATAAAAGTCCTCATTTCGTTCTCCTCCCCATGCATAAATACGGACTTCTACCTAAGAAACATTTCTCAGACCTCAATTTTTTACTAAGATTTAATGAACCCAATGAGCGTTCTTCTGATATATCCAAATCTCAATTTTTTATGAGTACTGAATAGTGAAAAGGATGAGGCTGGATACCTTTATGCCTCAATCCTAACTCCTTACAGAGACATGAGGATTTCCAAAGAATCGCCCCCCATTTTTCTCAACCTCTGTTTTTTACAGATTTGAATGCTGTACCATGTTTTAGATCACACACCACACCTGAAGTGAATAAGCCTAATAGCCTCTTTAATGTAATAAATGATGATTGGTACTTTCTGTCGTGCTACAGAAAGTCAAAGCATGGTTTTCTATGGGGAAACGATTACGATAACATGCTAAGTTCAAAAAAGGTGTGCGGTTTTCTTTTGCAACTTGTTTGTCCAATTCACCTTTGGAACAGGCTCGGTAGGTGGTAACAACCGATCCAGTGAAATTGAAGAGAAATTCATATCCTAAAAAATCTCCTCCTGCCTGTCAACTTTAAAAGAAAATCCATAATAATCTATAACAACACCAGGTACCCACACATTGGCTTTGTTTGTTGTTTGTGCAATGGCCATGGATCTGGATGCAGTGCTCCCTGCAATTAGCATACAATCACCTCAACTCAATAGGCAATAATGGCACACTTATTCTGTTGAGAGTGCTTCTATTAACCTACTCACTCCCTCTGGTATTTATTACCGACTTTCAGCCATGGATGCATGATTTAGCTGTCACCTTTCAAGCCCTTTGATGATCTGGACCTTCCCGCTGCTATATTAAAGGCACATTTTCTCTAAAGTAAACAAGTGAAAAATTCACTTCCCCAAAAGAGGAACTCTTGTAAACCACTCCAAAATAGTGGTTTGTATTTAAAGAGTCAATTCCCCTCAAAAAGTGAAAATTGCTCCAAAAGAGGGGATTTTGTGCACTCGTTGTGGTGTTGTCCTTTATTTTTTAACTCCTCAAAGTGTTGTCTTTGTTTTAAGGACAAAACTCCTTATTGTAGTGATGTTAGTCCGTTAAATGACAAATCACTCATTTTGGAGTGGTTTTACAAGAGTTCACTCTTTTGGGGAGTGAAATTTCATTTATTTACATTTAGAAGTGGTATTCATATAGTTCAATAGGGGTCAAACTCGCTAGTCCTTAAGGTTATACTAGTCATAAAGGTTAATTAGTCATAAAACAAAGGTTTGCTAGTCCATAATGAAAAAGGGTTTGCTAGTCATAAATTGCAAAAAGGTTTTCTAGTCATAAATCACTAGTCAGAAATTTAAATTTAACAGTAACCCTAAACCCTTTCCCCTTTTATGACTAGCAAACTTTTTTTATAATCTATTTTTGACAAGGGAACCCCATTTCTGATTATGACTAATGGGACCCATATGACTGGCGATCTTATGACTAGGAAGGACCCCGTTCACTAGAATATCCTTGAGAAAAAGGGCATAATTTGTTTTTCACTCTCCCCGTGAACTGTTCACCGTTTACGCAACGTAACCATTGATTCATGTGCTTTATTCTGTTAAACAAGCTTTAATTCCGTCAGTGAGTTAGTGGTCAATGACGTCACGGATGGCCAAACAAGACATTCCCGAAAAGGTAGTTCCAAATTTCAGTGTTAGGTTATGTATGATCAATATGTTTTGTCACAGTGCCACCGTGTTGTAAATTTCAGTCCTTGTATTGACAGAAGATAAAATTTATAAATTTCTTCTTCCCAGAGTATACCAAATTTGAGCATGCCAAAACTCATTTCAGTGTATTGAGTTTGTATGGTCCCCTATGCATAGAATCTGAAACATTCATCATAGAACTGAGTACATTCATATTTTTGGACTAACGGCCCCAATGTAAAGAGTGACAAAAACATGAATTCTTTTTATGACTCACAAAGGTTACACATTTTTCCCATGATATCAATTACAGTTTTACTTCCCAGAATTTTGGTTTATTTTGGATCGAATGAAGGCAAAACCACCAAATAGTGAAAAAATGAAGTATTTTGAGGAAATTTGTCATACCTTCTCTCTCCCGAAATAGACAAAAGCTATGACATCTCAAATCTACAATAAACAGCATATTGTTGTTTACACGAGCACAGAAAAAACAAGATCAATGATGTTTGTGTTTGAGGTCAAACTGTATTGATCATGGTGCACAATATCCTGCTTAAAATCTGGGATATTCACCGCCAAAGGCTTTTTTGATCTCAGTCGGATTTTGATACGCACTATAGAAATTACAGAATAAAAAAGTACGTCTGCCTTGTCTTTCACGGATTTCAAGCCAACCACACTTGCCGGTTAATGGTTTGCATATCCATGCCAGTAACAATCATACAAAATATGAATTTTGATGATTTTTGCGATGTTTCAGATTAGCAAATCGCTGCTATCCCTTTTAAAGACCCTATCAAGTGATCCACCTGAAGGAGTCAAAATATTTCAAATTTGCAGAATGGAGCAGGAGTGAAAGAGTTAGTCCTGTATAATTCTTGCAAACTATTTTTCCAAGTGAAAATTTGACAAAAGCAAGAAAACCGCAGTTTTCTAATATATGAATATCCATTTTAAGTTCTGTATGTCCGTACGCCGTATAAAAAATATAAGTGTTTTGTTTGTTTGTTAGGTGCCTTTGTATTATACTATCACTTGCAGGGTATGTTAAAAGATACTTGACGTGTTATAGACATGCACAAATGTGATTGTTTGATGATTTGTTTTCTCTGATTTTCTGAATTATCAAATCACTGATGTACATGTTAGGAGGCTTTTTGTATGTTTAAAATTTACCTTACTAGTTGGGATATGCTAGCCCAGATACATCATGCTGTGGGAAGTGTTTGATTTGTTCTATCAGCATTCATTTTATGCTGGATATAAACAAAATGCCTCCATTTTTTGCACAAAGTGGAGTTTTTCATTTTTATATTGGGAAATTGTAGTAAAATTACCTTTAAAAGACACTGGCACTTTGAAAAATAGTGGGCGCCCTCAGATTAAAAAAAATTATCTTTTTTCATGTTGTAATGTAAAGCTTGTACATAGCCCTCACCTGAAATCTTAAGCCCACATCATTGCGTCTACGGTTAGAAAATCTAACGATTTTATAATTAAAGGACAGGAGGAAATTGTGTTGAGGATCTGAATTTCTCTCAAATTTCACTGGAACGGTTGTAGTCTGTTGTTGACCACCTACCGAGAACGTTTGGAAGGTTTATTGGAAAAATAGGTGCAAAAGAAAACCGCACACCTTGTTTTGAACTTGCTGCTATCGTATCGTTCCCCATGAAAAGTCACTCTTTGACTTCGTTTGTGCACGACAGAAACTCTAATCATCATCTTATTACTAAGGACGGCGTATTCGGCTTTTTCACTTCAGGTGTGATCTAATACGTTGGTAAGCATTCCAAATATGTAAAAAACCTAAGTACGAGAAAAATTGGGGGCGTTCTTTCTGGAAATCTCCTCAATGTCTCTTTAATGGTCGCCGGTGACTTTAATTCCTCAGATGATGCAGAAATGGTGTTAAACACAGGTAAACACACACCAGAGTTGAATCCCACGACATGCACCTTGTTTGACCGGTCCCTGTACCGTTGTTGGTCAATCCCAATGTTTAACGAGTCTACGATATTCATGTAATAGACACATTTGTTTGATTCGTTCGTTCGTAGAAACGTTGCTT
>JAMKCH010016066.1:0-35893 GCA_023653785.1 Ophioderma brevispina
CTCCCCTCCCCTATGGCATAGTAGTCTCATGTAGCGAAGGAATTTTGACTATCCAACGTACCGTTTCAGAGATACAACAATTATGCATATTTAATGCCCATCATGCAAGACAGCATGTCCTGGATGGCCGCCATTAGCTCTCCAGAGTTGACGCCCTTGTAGGTAGATATTCTTTTTCATTCTACCAGGGTAACCAGCTACCCTCCTCATCAGATTTCTTCAGAAACCTGATGGGGTGACGGTTAAGCCGCCGACAACTCGGCCCTGGGACAGGTAGTACTGGTTACCAGGATATCAATAGCAGGCCCTCAAAGGAAACCTGACCTTACCTGAATGGTCAAACATTTAACAGTGATAAATCACAAACATACCTTTCAATTTCAAATTTGAAGTGTAATTGTAAATGTACAATCTCACACAAAATTGGACTATCTGATTCTCCATGAGTACAGTAGAATGAAGACCACCTTACCTCATAAGCAAGCTGGATTTTAAGTCTGACCTCTCCTTGAATGTGTATTTTGGATGACTTGGCCCTCAGGGGTAACCATGCCTCTATGCCTTCACTTGGTATTGTCTGTCAAAACAGTCATATAAAGCATCAGATTAGTTCAAATTTTACCTAAAACAACTAAATTAGATCTAAATTCACATTAATCATGGTCCACACCATGCTGATTGACAAACCTTAAAGAAACATGAGGAGATTTCCAGGAAGAAGTGCCCCCAATTTTTCTCGAACCCCTGTTTTTTACATATTTGGAATGCTTACCAATGTATTAGATCACACCTGAAGTGAATAAGCTGAATACGCCATCTTTATGTAATAAGATGATTTAGTACTTTCTGTCGTGCACAACAGAAAGTCAAAGCATGATTTTCTATGGGGAACGATTACGATAGCAGGCAAGTTGAAAACAAGGTTTGCGGTTTTCTTTTGCACCTGTTTGTCTAATAAACCTTCGAAACGTTCTCGGTAGGTGGTCTACAACCGATCCAGTGAAATTTGACAGAAATTTGTATCCTTAAAAAAATCTCCTCCTGTCATTTTAAGGTATGCACAATTGGTCAGCTAATTCTGTCCCCGACTAATAAGCACTGTTACTTTTTATTATTACTATTATTAATCTTTATTTTTATAATCAAACTAAAATTTTTCGGTTCTCGGCTTTCGCGCTCACTATATTCAAAGAATATAAGCTGTGGGCCGCTCCATGACCTTTGACCTTGGCACATGACCTTTGACCTCATCAACATATGAGGGATCCCATGGTGCACCTATGACACAAGTTTTTCAATTGAGGTCAATTTAAAAAAAACTTGACAATTTAGTGACACACACATCCACACACACAACAAATTGCTAAGTGGTCCTGCCAGCTATAGCTGGCGGCCCAAAATAAAGGCAAACACTGATTAATAGTTTGATATACAGCAATATTTTGTAAACCATGTTGACTTACACTTAGCTTGATGTTGACACATCCCATATAGTCAGTAGAGTCTCCACTGTTAGCTGCTGATTGGGCTATCTCCTTGAACAACCTGGTTAGAAAAACAAGATTATCAAATAGTCAAAAGTGAAACTTGAATTCATTCCTGTAAAAATTCATACAAATAGCCTTTATCAATAATTATTGGTGGTTGTTCCAATTTATGTTTATTGTGTTCTCTACTTGATATGAGAGCCTGGCACTTGCACATACACCCCATCAAGTACCGTGGGAAACAAACTTGCGGTTTTGATGGTAGACGCAATAATGCATGTTGCAAAGCCCTATTCAAACTGTGCTAATAAAGTGGTAACCACTAAAACGGCGTTTTTGTTATCTCTTGGGAATGAAATGGATCAAGGCTAAATTTCAGGACGAAATGAGAAAAATACGGCCTTTCATATGATATCAAAATCGATACTAATTCGGGTAAATCGGGGGGGGTCCAAGACGATCGGAACACGCCCCTTTAAAGTGGTGGCATTCAATTGGACCATGGTATACAGCTGCTGTATAAAAAAAATAAAAATACATGCAAGATATTTATATAGCGCTTTTTCAATTAAGTCTCAAAGCGCGCTTAACATTTATTCGCTGTCACTAGGATATAAATATTTGAAAAATCGGCAAGACAATTGTAACGGCACACAGTATGACTGACCCCTAAACAGCAGGTGAAGTGAGACAAGCAAGATAACGTGTCTTGCCCAGGGGGGACACAACCACGTTGGCCACAGTGCTGAATAATATTTTAATTCTTTGAAAAGAAATGCTCAAGAAACAGTGTTGAGGAGTGGAGTTGCAGCTGCAAAACTATGATTGTGTCATGCTTATAGAGGCAATACTGTTTGAACCAATTTGTCTTAAAATTTAAAGCGGAAAGTGTAGTGTAACAAGAAATTGTCTTGTAACTTATTGTCACACTGAACATTATATAGCTTCAAAAGGTGTTGTTCTTGCTATTAAAAACAATTCTTATTCAGTGGGTGGGGTTTAGTTAGCAAACACGCAATATCATTGGTTGTTGCCTATCTTGTATGAGACGATATTAGATGGTGCGTTGTCACGCATGTATTTATGCGCAAGTGTATAAGGTAACGCAGTGCACCCAGCTAGTACGGGTTGGTTCATTTTTGACAGCGGGGGAATATTATTGAAATAAAAATATTTTCAATGATTAAAACAACCAAAACTAAATAAGAATAAAAGATAGGGTTTGTTGTTTTGCCTATCTAATATTGTGTCATATTGGATGGGCAGTCCAATATTTCTATTGTACAGTGTGAGTCAATAAAAACCCTACATTCAAGAAAGATTTTTTCTTCAAAGGTTAAACGTTATTTTTGCTTCAATGTCTGCTTTGGTTGTTTAGAGAGATAAACAGGCTATCAGAAGATTTTTATTTGGTGTCTTTCTGACTTTGGGTTCAGAAACTATGTCAATTTTGCGGAGAGAACTAAAAATTCAGTCTGGCCGATTTTAGCCATACAATGCGGAGAGACTGACACCGACGTATACCATAACACATTATAGCAAAGACAATTCACACATGCAAGTTCAGATGGTATCGATTTCTTCTCGACAAAAACATATCCGTTTGAATAAAATGGTTTATTGTGTAACATAATCATAAGTAAAATATCTTTAAAAAAATAAATTACCATTGTTCAATCATAAAAAGTCAGTTATTGAAAACCACTCCATTTCAATGACTCAGTTCATGAACATAATGAAACTGCTCAGAAATGTTTGTTTTACATCTCTAAGGTAATCATTTAGCACAAATACAGTATACTCAGCGCCATATTAAATTGCAAGAAGAACTAACGCTGAAGTGTCTGTAAATTAAAATCGGAAATAAAACTTACATTCAATATCGCACTGATGTTTTGCAAGCGAAATACAAAAACGTTCTATGGTTTCACTTTTGACTCCCAAGTTTAGTTGTAGGTTTAAAACAATGAACTCTTGTTGAACCAAAGGAAACTGTGGTTTAAACCAGTATCTGGAATTTTTATTTGGGAAATTGAACATTTTTTCACTCAGCATTTTCTTTTATATCTCTGGGATATTATTTTTATACTCCTCCAATACTCTCTCCCACCTTCTATTGTTTAACAAGAAGTGGTGTTAAATGTTTGTACTCAAATCACTGCTGAAGACCATGTACTATGTAACTATGCATCTGTTTGGCTCAAAACGGCGGCCAAACAGGATTTTTACGGTCTCTCAGAAAATAGGCGTAAATTCTCTCATAATTCCAAAGGACAACCAAATGAAGTTTTCTGAAAAGACTGTTTTTTCTTTATAACCATAGCAAACATTTGAGCAAAAAACAATTTTAAACTATTTGAATATTTTATCTGAATGTAGGTGTTTTTTGGACTCACACTGTAGTTGCGCCGGCATCCACTAACTCAAATATTGGTGCCATCATATGGACACCGCATATAGCCAGGCAAACACCAAATCCTATTTTTATTCTCTAAGTGAACTATGTCAGACTTTGTTATTGAATACAAATTGCCAAACCCCTTAATGTAGACTTTGTATTGAATAATAATTGCCAACCCCCTTAATGCTGGTAACATCAGATGCCTTCTGTACAGTCTGCAGGACAGTAGCATCAATATCTTCATCCCTGTAGGAAAATTAAAGGGTACCAACATTTAATGTTATTGTAAAATACAATAACTTCTTGTGTATTAAAGGGCCACAAGTCAGTTGTCTTTATTTTTTCAAATTTTAAAATGCTCATTGTGTCTCAATGATGGAGTTGCATCTTTCAACACATAATATTATAATTTTTGGGAAACAAATATTTACGCTTGTTAAAGTTACCTTAAAACTGTCATTTACAGCTATTTCAAGAAATCAAAGTAGAGGGATCCCGACATTTTGCACAAAATCATCGTTATTTTAAAACTGTTGTTGTTCTTAAACATACACTTTTGATTAAAATAAGAATATTGTAGCAGAGAAAAGGAAGAGCAAGAAATCTTGTGATTTTGATGCATTTATGGTAAGTTAACATGAAAAACAAGTTACTGAGAATATTAAGAGACATTGCACTTTGAAAAATAGTGCACCTTCAAAATTGATATTTTGCAGGGATGAATCTTGTATTACATACGCCCTCAACACATGAACTTCTTAAGCCAAATCAGTGGCCCTTATGGGATTAAAACAGAAACAATGTACCAATAATTAATGAATCCAGCGACATTAATTAGCGACAGAAATGGCGTTAACACAAGAAAACACATGATGGAGTTGTTCCATGGGACATGCACCATTTGAACCGGTCCTTCCCCCCCCCCCCCCCCCCCCCTCCTGACCTTTGTGGTTTTCATTCAATGAGTATGAGTTTATGATATTCATGAAATAGCACTTGTTGATTAAAGTTACGGCAAGTTAAGCAGCGATTTGCGCTCCGGGAAACAGATCAGTTTGACAAATGTTCCGCAAATATTCATTTGTCACTATTTGGTGTTTGTGTTCTACATTAAAGTAGTCTATAGGGAATTGTACATACCTATTTTTTTTAGAAGCTAAAAAAAGGAATTTCCACATTTTGTTGTATTTCCCTTGCATTATCGCGTGCTTATCCCTTTAAAATGGTCTTAAGGCCTCTTATAATGACCCTATTTGTTTTTGTACTGTTATTTTGGTAAATATCTACTATACTCTTTATTTTTAAATGACCTAGACTACCATTGCGAGCAAATGAAGAATTTCATATTTTGTGAAAAAGGTTATACAAGTGCCCTTAAAATGCCTTGACCATCAAACTGAGTATCATGTTGTATCCTCAGTACATTGAAGTTCAATTTGCACATACTGAAGTGATGGATTGTGGTATATGCTGGGTACATTTTGTGCCTCAGCAGGTGAAATATGCATTGACACAGATTAACCATTATAACAGGTTTATCATCAGTTAAAAGACATGAGGTCATTTCCAAAAAGAAGCACCCCCAATTTTTTGTCAAACCCGTTTTTTTTTTTTTTGCATATTTGAAATGCTTACCAATGTATTGGATCACGCCAGAAGTGAATATGCAGAGTATGCTGTCTTTATGTATTTTGTCGTGCATGACAGAAAATCAAAGCATGGTTTTCTATAGGGACAATTACGATAGCAAGCAAGTTCAAAACAAGGTTTGCAGTTTTTTTTTGTACTTGTTCGTCCAATAAACTACCGAAACATTCTCGGTAGGTGGTCTACAACCTATCCAGTGCAATTTGAGACAAATTTGCATCTTCATAACATCTCCTCCTGTCACTTTAAATATTGCTTACATTTTTAATAAATGTCAAGTGTCTCTTTAAGTTGGTTATAATTAGTCCCATTTACACAATGCCAAAGGTTGGATCACAATTTTGTGTCTAATAAAAATGCCACAAGTTTCTTTAAATTCATGGGTGAAATTTATCCTTAAAGGTGCAACGAGAGATATTTCACATATCAGGTGCTCCTAAAAAAATTGGAAGTTCTGATTTTTGCTTGCCCTGATGTAAAGCTTTCCATCAAAAATATCCCCATCTGAGAGAATTAAGCTGAGAAATGTTTCTTTTGTACAAAAATTGTGAAATTTCTAATTTAGTGACCAAATACAAAATTCAGCCTGTTTTATATTGAAAGATAAGCAAATCAAAATCACCTTTTTTCTCTTTTTTAAGACATTTCTGTAGAAAATGCAAGGTAAGAAATCTATTGAGTGTCTAATCTATTTGAAATTACTATTATGACACAATATTGGGAGCCTCAAAATCTCTCGTTGCACCTTTAATGTTGCCCAAGCTTCATTAAATTTTACAAGTCATTTAATTTCATTCTGGTCTGATTTTTTACTTGATCCCTCAAACACAGATTGGAGCTTTTTTTAAGCCATACAACCAAGGTATGAGCAATAGAACACACATTTGTCATGAGCAAAGTGGCATTCCAACATACTAAAGTAGGCAGGATTCATGGATGAATGACCTACAGGAAAGGTGATTCACTGCATCACATAATACACCTCAAATTTGTATGCTACAAAGTATGCTACTAAGTTTCATTATGTTATGACGTCAATCACACAAACTGCTGCAAAATTATCATAACATGGCCCAGGTTTGACTATGAATCAATAGCTCTTACTTAAAGGTGCAACAAGAGATTTCAAGTCATCTATATTTCTGTATATGTAGTTGATTTTTATAGATTAGCCAGAAAAGATTCCGTACAGTTTATTGGTTGTACGGAATATACATTAAATGAACGCAAAAGTGTATTGTATATGCTTATATTTCAATAGAAAACATAGGCTGAATTTCGTATTTGCTCCTATACCAAAGAAACAGTTCTCAGCTTAATCCTTGCAGATGGGGATATTTGTTATATAAAACTTTACTTCAGTACCAAAATCAGAATTTTCACATTTTTTCGGGACACCTGTTATTTGAAATCTCTTGTTGCACCTTTAATAGGATCTTTCTTTACATCCAGTTTGATCAAATTAATTCTGTATCAAAACCTTTTATTAGCAGGTATTTTTATATCTCTAACTACCCTTCTTTGCTTCAGCATCAGTAGGGGTTGGTCATGTGTGTTAAAATTCTAAATTATCTTATGAACTCTGACCCATACCATTAGTATTCCTATAATGAAAGGGTGGACAATGTCCAGACCAAAATGTGCAAAAAATCTCTATAGATAACCATCTAAGCCATAAAGATTTAATAAAAATGCCTAAAATATGATATTGAAAGAAACCATACAAACACAAACAAAATGGTTAACATAATATAATCAATTACTGATTAAAATCTGCTTTCAGACTGGTGTCATATTTTGTACACATTTCTGGACTATCACAGTCCATCCCATGGTATAATGAAAGGGACACCTTTATTGAGTTGACTACCTGTCAAGCTATAGTATGAAAACAAGAATTACATGGTCTGTGATTAAAGGGGATGATTCCATTTAAGTAAACATTGTTTTCATCTTGATAGAATGGCCTTTACCCCAAAACCCCATCTGTATATTTTCGTGCCTATATTTCCACCCGTTTTGAAGTGAGAGCTAAAAATGTGATTTTGCAATCCCATAGAGTACTGTGAAAAATCAATATTGGTCGACCAAAATGGGGCACATCGCTCATAACATCCAAACCAAACATCCTTTAGCCCTAAGATTTCACAGGGTAAATGAGAAAAATAGTAGCCTTTTTTCAGATACTAAAATTTTGACCACTTCTGTTAAAATCTGGGGTTCTGGGGATGGGCTATTATTACTAGTATTATTATTAGCAATCAGACCATGGCCCTTTAAGGTGGCCCAGATTTATTTTTTGATCATATGCAAATTAGGTCAATGAAATGTACCTATCTTGCAGCAAAACTATACAGCACCAAAGTTATCATAGCTGATCACGCTATCAAGTTTAGAATACACAGGCTATGGCATTTCATCACAAAGAAACAAACAAACACCCAGATATCCATCCATCCAGCAAGATTATATGGCCACTTTCAGGGATAGTTTGAGCTGTGAAAAGGTACCCAACTACATCAGATGGACCCATGCAATTAGCTGTCACATGTGGGGTAAGAATTATATTTCAGGACTATAATAGATTCACCTGCTTCTTCTTAGCG
The DNA here is from genome assembly GCA_023653785.1 of Ophioderma brevispina. NCBI lineage: Eukaryota > Metazoa > Echinodermata > Ophiuroidea > Amphilepidida > Ophiodermatidae > Ophioderma > Ophioderma brevispina. Next base: position 8,142 of record JAMKCH010016066.1, read on the forward strand.
TAGCCAACAAATCATGGTAATGCTGTGGGTGGCCGTAGGATTATTCAAATGACTAAGCTGATCGGGGCATGGTATCCATGATAGGACGCTCCTAACATGGCCTAAACTGCCGGTTATAACTAGGGACCTTATGCTGTGGAATTTGCAGTGGAGAGAAGGGTAGTAAAAATAGTAAAATGCATTGCTGTACTGAATGGGAGCAAGTATTCCCCACTGCATGCCATGAAATGAATGAATGAACTTTAAGCAACAGGCACAAGGAGAGTATTTGTCACAATTAAAGGTAGAAAATATCCACTGTTTGTGTTTTTTTTCCTTTTTTTTTTTCTTTTTTTTTTTTTTTTTTTTTTTAGGGACCAAACACAGACGTGCAAAATAGGTGATTGATGCTTACATGCCTACAGGCAAAGCTGGGGTGGGACATGTAATGCCAATTGTTGCTAAGGGAAGTTTAGCTTCTATAGATGATGTGACCCACCCAACAGCCAGTTTGGAAAGCTTTCCCATCATGCACAGGAACCTGGAGCTGCCAATGCATGGAACCTCCATAGAAAATGTATATCCCCCAAAAAATAATCTCTTCACGGTATGTAATCAAGCACTAAGAAAGGGGGCCTTCACAGTGCATGGAGTGTTCAAATATCAAAATTGTCCTTAAAAAATTGAAAGCCCTGATTTTTGCACTGATTTGTAAAGCTTTCTATCAAAAATATCCCAATCTGAAGGAATTTAGCTGAGGAATTATATCTTGTAAACAAATTGTAAAAGTTTCTAATTACTATTGAAAGTATATACAAAATTCATCCTCTTGAAATATAACACATCAAAAAATGCACCTTTTATTTTCACTTTTAAGACCCTTTCTAGCCAATTACAAGGAATTTATATTTTAGTGCCCTTAACTATATGAAATACATGATATATGATGCAATACATAGATGCCTTGAAATCCCTTCATGCATCTTTTAATAAAAGGCATACAGAGAATTTACATCCTTAGCTGCCAGTTACGACTGCTTCAAAGATTAGAATAAAAAAACCCAATCGAAAGATAATGAATATCACATAAGCAAATTGCTGTGCACGATCCACAGGTGAATGCCCACAGAAATTGTACAGATTTAGTCCTAATTCTTATGTTGTGATTATCTGTTATTTTTATAGAAATTGGAAAGCAAAACAGGCACTATGGGAAAGGCTTCATAGTTGTGTCATGTTGACCCCAAGGTTGACAAATATCACATCAGCTCAAAAGTGGTTCATACCTGGGGAAAGAGTCAGTGTACCTCCTGATTTTTGTAGGATTAATGGTACCTTGATTTTACCATGCAGTATTTGATGACGTGTCAACAAATGCCATACATACAACACAAGCAAAACTTGCACAAACCAATCTGATTAAGTCATGAACTCCCAAATCTCTTCAAGTGGAATAAAGACTCTAAAGAGGATATGCTATATTTGTGACTTATAGCTTAAACACAGAAAAAAACCTAGTCCTTGTCAGTGGCTTTTATTGCTCTGGACGGAGTATTCTAACTGTGGAAAGTACAAACATATATTAAGCGATTTCCAAAACCTTGTATCCCCCGTGGCTTACTCTCTCCCTGGCTTATATTCCTGGCTTATTACCCCTGGATTAAAAAGCAAGGGGGGATATTGTGACACAAGAGCTTCTTCTCTGTGTGTGGGTGTGTTGTCTGACTACCCTGTCTGTTATCTGTCTCTTTGGTTAGGTGACTAGTGACAGGCTTATGCTGAAACAGTACTATCAGTAGCAAAATTCCTTTGCTACATGCATCGCTTTTACAAATCATAGTGCCTGATATATGCAGAGGGGGTATGCAAATGAGCTAATCAAAGGAAGCATGATGTGTTCCATTGGTTAGGTGGACATGGTTTGTTTGCTGTATTCTTTGAAATGGTACATCGGAGATGTAAAAATTCATTGCTACATGTGAAACACCATCATGACATTACATCTGTTTTTTCCATGAGATGTATAAAGGTCCGGAGGGATAAAAGCCACAAACACTGCCAGTTACCCTAGCAATTGCAGCAAGCAATGATTGGCAGAATATCACGTCATGCACAGATGGGTGGTTTTCTCATGTAGCAGTACAAAGTCCTCTGGTACCCATTATTTTAAGACTTAGGACATGGCATATGCCTACGAGGAAATTCATTGACATTTCATAAGCCAGCTAAGAAACAAAACTTTTGCTTGGGATGGACAAACCCACCCTCCACAGGGATAACTGCTCAGTCATTGACATGTAATGGTGATCTGACGCATGGTCTTGAGAGTACCATAAAGGTGTACAATGCCCAGATAACATAAGCATGTTTTAAAACCTGTTTCCCTAAGTTTGAATTTGGACAATCGCGGTTGTGCAATGGACTGTGGCTAAAATATTTAGGATCTATTTGATTGATTAAACTACCCACAATGTTCCATATCGCTGAACACAAGGAAATCCATTGTGTCAACTGTAGTGACGAAATAACTTTTTCAACTTACTCTTTACCAAGAAATAACCCAGGTCAGACTGTATAAATTAAACAATGATAATACTAACACTTTTCAGGAGATAATTTGTGAAGGAGTGAGGAACATGGGACAGGCTAAATTATTTCTTGGAAATTGGGGTAAATTGGCCAAAGTACAGTGTGAAAGGGTGTAAGGGGCATTCAGTGACAGGGACTGCAAAAAATATGGGTCTTTGGGTGTATTTCAAAATTAAAGGTTGATGCATGAGTATGGTTGATACCTGACATATATACCGTGGTTATATAATCTCCCTAATATGAGAGGGTTTCCTTTGATCTCAAGTATTTACACTAACATATTAAGTATTAACATCCTCACTAAGCGATGGTTGTCTTTTTAATGAAAAGACTATTTGTATCCTGTCAGTCAATAATGTCTCCCAGCTTGGATAAAACTTACAAAAAGAGAACACTCACCATACTTCCAGTCTTAACCAATCAGATGATAAGTCTTCTACTGCACTGTAATATAAATTTAAAACAAAACTTTAAATGCTTGTATCAATAAAATATTGTTATCTTCATACTGAAAATCATGTTTTTTGACAATATTCTCACTTTCAGTTTAAATTTCTGTTATCAAAATACACCAATTACAATGATGTAAACATCTGGCACTACTGGTGCCTTTGCATTTACGTGTGTATGTTTGAATTGTAATGCATTTACATTTTTGATGAGGATATACAGATTTAGTAGTAAAGTCGTACACTACAATATTCACAGACTTGTTTACTTAAGAAATTTAGATCCTACCCTCATAGGAAAATGTCAAATCAATAGACAGTACCTGGTATGCAGTAGAATACATGCCACTGAAACTTCCATCTATACTGCATGTTTTTATTACTGAACAGTATTATCAAAATTATTGAACAGTGTATTTTGATAGAATAGAGTGGATTAATGAATTTTCTTCAAAATATGCAAATGAGCCCTGTATTATTCATAACCTGTCCAAAAAGTATACAGCACATGACCTCATCATGTTCTATCACCATGCCACATTAGAAGTTGATTAAGTAATCAGGCTTAAGGTCATTACATAGTGGCATGCCGCTTGCCGCTCAGCGTCAAGCCGCTTTGTGTACGCCGCTTGCAGGATTGAGCTATTATAGTCAAGCGGTGCTATCGTTTGAACTACGTCATCGAGCGGCACCGCTCCAAAGTTGAATTCAAGTCAACTCAATGCGATTTGCCGGTTTGGGAAAAGCGGCAGCCCGAGCGGCAGGGTGATCGATTTATTGGCTTGACGCTTTGCCGCTTGAGTCACCGCTAGCGATGCTGACATTTTTGCGTAGTGACGTAAATTGCATCATCAGAGCGGCAAAGCGGTAAGCGGCATGACACTATGTAATGACCTTTAGTCTGTAGAGTGGATTAATACTTTTGCTGCCCATCTGCCCGCCTGCCCATCTGCAGTATAACTTAGCCCACACAACGCATTGTGTTGTGGGAGCCAACAATGGTGTAAACCAATGAGGTCCTACATAGCTTTCCATCTTCCTGAAGGTATTTGCTGAAGAAAATATGCCTATGCTCTCCAGATCAAAGGCAATACACATGCAACATTTCAAAGAATGGCCAGATTTGGTTTTCACATTTCAAAATAAATTCAGCTAAATCACAGCAAAAAATGTGCTTTTTCCATTTAAAGCTGCTGTTTACTTACAATCTAAACGTCTCATTCCAGTCTGGCTCTAATGTGTGGTTGATTACAGCTGTTGTACGGACCTTATCAGGTGAATAGGTCCTTGGAACCAATATGTTTAGCAATCCTTGGTTATATTCGGTCTTTTTCCGTTTCTTGTCTTACCAGACAGTGTGGTAATGGCCAGTAAATCTTCCTATTGCCATGGAACAAGGCCCACAACACAGAATGGATCACTGAAGCCTGAAACATTGAAAAGTAGATAAAGCATCTTTAGTAGAACTAAAGTCACTGCAAGAATTGTTCAGAGGTCGACAACGCGTGCGCCGCAATATTTGCATAAAAGGGGCAGAGACTATTGGTAGCCTCATACACGATTACCAATGAGGAGGTCAAACTACCCAAACAAGCCAATCGGCATCCACTTCCGTGTTGACCTGTCACGCTCGGCGCACGGTAAATAACTCTGAACAATTCTGGCAGAGTGTAGTAGGTGATTAAGTAGAGAACATAGCCAGTTGGAGATCAGGATATGTGCTCCCATCAATTGAAACTCAATTTGTTACAAATGTAATTTATCAGCTAGGTTATCTATTAAAATTAGAAAAAGTTGTGAGGTCTTCCTTTACTTCACAGGATGAATCACAAACTGTGCACAGTAAAAAGTTAGGCTACCCTTTGGGTCACTCTGACCGACTTGAATATTTGTTTTTTGTATAATTAAAATCACGTGAAGTAATCATTGGCATTAATCAATGACATGAGTCATGTTGAGTTTTGTTTTATGAACCACGCGGAGGCGGGGTGGCACCAGGACTAAAATCATAAGAAGGGCGAAAATCATAGGATGGGCGAAACATTACACAGTTACCTCATATAGGTAAAAAAACCTAATTTTACACTATTTATTGCGAAACCCCCGGTTTTTCCTGAATTTTAATAAACGCTCAGGTGGGCATCCCCCGCCAAGCCACCCCAGGCCTCCGCCCAACGTGAGGTTTTTTCTGACCTTGGGTAGGTCCCGTAACATCACCAACATTAAGTTTCCTCTCATTTTCATAAAACTCACCATTGGAGTCCATAGCTTCAAGGCAACTTGCTGCTACCACTGCACTTTTAGTACTGGTGGTGGGGTTTCTGCCAAATAAAAATTCATGGCAAATGTTAGAGTTTTCACCAAGTTTTCAATGATCTTCAACCTAATGCTAAAACAAGAGCATCAAGGGTGCTGTGGCTTACTCCAGGTGTGGTGTTGAGTTGCGCAATGAAGTGAACCACTTATAGGTCCACGCAACAACCACTTATAGGTACACGCAACAAATGGCATGCTAATTGATTAATTTCCCCATATCCTAAACGTCCTAACTGGGCTATTCATCCATGCCACACTCGAGATAAAGCACCGCACATGTCAAGGATTTTTTTCTATTTTTGGTGTTAATGATAATATTGACTGAGTAAATGAAATTTTCCCCCCCCTGAAAATTTTGAGCTTTTCCTACCGGGCCTTTCCTTTTCCCGCAGGAGCATTCAGAAATGTGGGGGGTCAACCATCAAAACATGCTGTGTGAATGCAAAGCCAAATTTGAGAGGGCCATAACGTGTAATGGAATCCTTCCCACTCTGAAAATCCCTGTCTGTGGGGAATTTTTTTGGGTAAAATAAATCAATCTGGCATCAGAAATGTGATCATCCCGTTCCTTTTTAAGTTATTTTGGGTGTGAAATGCAATATCTTTCATGTGGAACAAGTTTGGGGGGGTCAAACTCTGTTAACATATTGAAAAATCCTAATTTTGGCAATTTGACATGTATTGGCCCCCTAAAATCAGTGTTGACATATGACATCACCCCTCTACTACTTCAGATATTTGAAGATACATCATCAAAGAACTATTCTTGAAAGAATCTCTTGTGTCTCGATGTCTTCATTGTTTCTCTGCACAAGATACGTCTTGCCGGAATCCCATGAGAATGTTATATGGCTGATATAACCTGTTCATGTACAATTACCTCTTGGTCACGTATACCTTTGTGTGGTAAACTTTGAGTGTGTATGTTGTTGTTAAAAATAACGACAAGCTAGTTCTTTCAGGGCGTTGTTTAATGATATTCTTCAACATATCTGAAGCAGAGTGGCGGTGTCGAATGTCAACATGGTTTTCAGGTTTCAGGGCATGGGGTCAAAATTACAAAAAAAAAGTATTCAAATTACCATTTTCAAGGGCTGTACCCTCACTTAATACTTTTCTAATGTGTTCATAATTGTAATTGGTTAATTTGGTTTAAAGTTCTACTAAGTACCTCTGATTGACCAAAAGATGGACAATAAAAACATTGTTCTTCTTACTTTAGGAGTTATTACCCCCCAATTTGTGCCCCAAATGAACAAAGGCGCATATTTAGGCCTCATAACTCTAAAGTAACACGCTATGAACTGCCTGATATTTTGAATTCTACAACCAAATATTATACCCATAGATAGTGATTTTCCAAAGTTTTGGAGGCTCCATTACTAATCTGTGACCCTCTCAACTTATAGCCGTTCACATTGGGCGGCACTTTGATGGTGACCCCCCCTAACTTTCCAATTGCTCTAAGCGGGAAAACGAAATGTAACTATGACGCCTTTTTTTCAAAATTCATGATTTTCATATTTCAGCAATGTCTTCTACCACCACACTTAAATTGAAAAAATCACGAACGTGCTGCGGTGGCCATCTGAATAACTTATAAAAATTTTTGTCTGTACAGGATCTCCTGCAACTTTTGGTCTTTGTGTTGTTGAATTTTGGTAGAATATGGCTTTGGGACATGAAAAGTAGGGTCTCTGGAAAATGAAATGGGCTTAAAATGGGGTCACTGGAACTAAAAATACAAGCAGTAACTTGCGCGACGCCCCTGGCAATGGCAGATACACAAGGTGGTTATTGTTTTTGTCACATCTGGTCATTTGCAGGCCATCAAAATTCAATAAATTGTTCTCATGGAATAATATCTAGAAATCGGTAGCAATGTCTGAAAAATGAAAGCCTAACCAAATGGGAAAATTCCTCTTACTACTGCAGATGACCTTTGACTTGTATTATGTGTAACCTTGGACCTCAAACAACATATGAAGGAAACATGTATTGCAAACCTCGCCCGAATTAGGGTTGAAATCGGACTTCCTTGTCAAAGATCAACCAGAAAAAAAACAAAACTAACCAAACTGTAACATGACGCTCAGTTGACCTTGACCTTGTCCATGACCTTTGACATCATCCACATTACGGAACCCTATTGCACTTTCATTCATCACACCCCAAGTCTGTTTTAAATCGGACTTAAACTTTTCGAAGGATATCAAAAACAAAAACCACCAAACAGAACTGACATACCCTCAGATTGACGCTTTGACCTTGGTCCATGAGCTTTGACATCATCCCATAATGAAGGAACCCCTATGGCACCTTCACCCAAGTCCGATAGATCCTTGGATGATTGAGTAGGATACAAGAATTTCTCGGGTCAAGCTATGATTTTTTGAAAATATTGGTGCGAGCGCCGGAGTGCGATAAAATCATCCAATATTATCATTATATGTTTCAGAATCTACTTGAACCTGGCGTCAAGTTTAGAATACCTAATCCTATAAGCGTAGTGAAAAGTATAAACACCACAGGTAATATCAATATTTTTAAAAGTGAACCCAGGAATTATCAAATAATGACACCATTTGACAACTAGGAAAACCAAAGAATTGGAGCCAGTAGACACCCAGGACCACCAAAAAACTGGGGAACCAGAATACACCAAGAACCACCCACCAAATTTCAAACCGTAAGAACAGCAAAACCCCAAATAATGACACCCCAAAGAAATGGAACTTCCCTAGACTACTTCAGCCAAGCAAAGCCCCCGCAGAAACTAGGTCTTTTTTAAAATAAACTTCATGTCATGGTCTCAAAAACCATTCACTTGTCTCAGGTACATGGTTTATTGTACATTAAAGCTGTGTACAAGGTAATATGAGGGAGATTCTGAAACTAAGAATGGTTTAAATCGGACTTAAACTTTTCAAAGTAGACCAAAAAACTAAACCTAACAACTGGACACATATACACATACATACAATACCATACAGACATGCGCACCCTCGCATATCCCCCTCTGCTTTCACCAGGGATAAAAAGAGCCTAAAATGAGGGTCTTATAGGCGGCACATAACCATCCTTCCTCCCAATGTGAAAAAACCAACCCCCCCCCCCACCTTTACATTTAATTTGTTTTGCTGTCATACCTATTTTTTGAAACATTCATTTTTACTGTACCGAACCACATTTTATCATTTCACCATTACATTTAATTTCAATTCACACACACCCAAAGCACACAATACCAACAGTTCAAAAAATGATGAAGTGGCAATCAAAGGAAAAAAATCATTTTTAGTGTGTCATACAAAGAAGAACTTTCTAAATTTACGAGGTAACATAACTCCATGTTGTGACAAAATCATATGCCCCCAGGCCCTATGCAAAAACAAACATCCAGGGCCCTACAGTATAAGCACATGTGGTGTATCACTTACACTTGACAGTTACTGACCTTGATGTCCAACAAATGTTCCCTGTTTTCTTGGTAAGAGACCCTACTACAATGCAGTGCAAGAGTCACCATACAAACTCCAGTGACCAGATTAGTGACTAGTAATTGATTTTAGTCTTACAGAAATGGGTTACAGTGTCACACTTTCTTGCGTTTCTTGGATAGTTATGGCCTGTTTCTTGCGTGTTAATTATTCCAATAGGGGTGAGGTTTTGGGCCCTATAGACCTTTTTTCTCGACTCCTCCATATCACTGTTTGTTTGTCATACTGTGTAGTAATGGAAATAAAGTTTTGAATGAGTCATATGATCTGTCACCCAGCACTCTCATATAGACTTACTTCGTAGCCAAAAATTGGCTATCCGACCGATAGTGAAAGACACATGTAAAGATTTTTTTCTTTCTGTGATTAGAACCCTTCTTGATTTCTATTCACAAATATATAACACCCAAATTCTGGCTTTGCAATGACCTGAACAAATACCATCAACAGATCCTTAAACAATCATAAAAATCTTGACTTATTTAGTATTTTAGGGCAAAGAAATTCAGGTCCCATTCATAAAAATCAAATTTTTAGATCATAAAAATACTGCAAGTTTGAAACTTGCAAATCTCCTGGTTTTTTTGAAGTCGTGAAATTGAAGGTTAGTGATGAACATGTTAGTGAGTCTTCAAAGTCTGACCCCATATAGACCTGAAATACCCTGAAAAATGTTGAATGAAATGGGTTGATTACATCCACCAGGTTTCAATAACCATGTGCCCATACAAACCATGTGTAGTGATTTCACACCTTGGAGGATCCCGCATGCCTGAAATGACTTTTTAAAATTTTCAATACTGAATGTTGGCCAAACCACAAGTTTCATCATCCTCCACAATAAGATTTATAGCAATTTAATATTTCGATGGGGGGGCGTTGACCTTTGACCCACACCACATGACCCACTTTCAGATCCCAGCCACCACCTACTTGATACTCGTTTCGAAGATAGACACCCTCCTTGCTTAGTAGCAAAGGAAATTTTGCATATCAGCAGTTTTTGTTTCAAGCATACACAATTTGTGCATACAATTACTCATTACATACTAATTGGCATATTGTACATCCAAAATGCAATCAGGTTGAGAACTCTTCAACTCACATTCTTTGGTGTTTTTTGTGTGAAGTTCATTGTGAGATGCAGTGCTTTTTCTTCATTTTACACTCACTGTCCTAAATTTGTGGTTGTTATTACTTATATATTGAGTTTACTGATTTTTTCAGTTTTTTAATTTATTTTGTTCTTAATTATTAATGTGTTTTGGGATAGTGTTTTCAAGCCATGGCCATGACCAATCAATCCAGCAAAAAATGCTAATGTACACCACCTCACTATTCAATAGGCTGAATTTCGTATTTGCTCCTATACGAAATTAGAAATTTCACAATTTTAATCCTTTCAGATGGGGATATTTTTGATGGAAAGCTTTACAATAGTAAGCTTTACAATAGTGCAAAAATCAGAATTTTCACATTTTTTGGGGGCACCTGTCATGTGAAATCTCTCCTTACACCTTTAAAGAGTTGGCTCAACCATAACTCAATTATAATGATGTACACATGCGTGACCAAAAAAGCGTGTGAAAAGGGGCGTTTTTTAGTGTCGGGCGCGTCACACGCTTGACGCGTTTAGGGTATCAAAAAAGCTGATTTTCATGAAAAAGGGTAGTTTTTAATTTTGGCTAAAATGCGTTTAGGGTACATTTCTTTTATCATGTTTTGTTCCTACTGTCGCTCCTATTCTGAAAAGTGAAAAACTACCTTGAGCGTGGGCAGTGGCTGCATGAAGTGCTTTAGACTCCGAGTAACGCTTCATTTGAACGGAATAAAGCCCAACCTTCGAAACCAGCCAAGGGCTAATAAACTGTTGGCTCCTTTCATACAGCCGCTGCCTTTACTTGGTTTCCATACAAAAAGCACTTTGACAGCATCGAAGTTTGTAAAGTTGATGGAATGACAGATGTACGGGTGGGCGTACGGGAGCAACGGAATACACCATTTGTTAGCTTGCTATTTTGTTCATTTTATTTTAAAAATAGGATATGAAGTAGATGGACCATGTACATACAAATCATTTTAGCAATAGACATAAGATAAAAAGGTATTTTAAATCAATTTAGTTCGGGCATGCCATAAAACTAAGCTGCAAAATTCTGCACCATTATCTTATTTCATCATGTATTTTTAGTCCACCGCCATGACTGCGCAGCGTTTTCCAATGGATTTGTATAGCTTGTTATTTGGTTAGGCCTATGCTTGGGAGCAATGTGTTGAATTGGAAAGCATCATGAACCTGTTACTGAATCTAAATTTGATGCCAACTCTGGCATGGGCGCCTGGAGTGGAGATAAAAATCGGCAGAAAACCCAAGAATGCTCTTTGACACCATACATATATATATGATCTTCTGTAACCCCCAAATCAAGCCTATTGTTGACATTCATGCAAAACATATATATTTAGACCATAACTTGTTTTAGGGGTTGTAATTAGGACAACACTTGTTTAGGGGGTACCATTTTTGTGGAAAGCGCACTAAAAACTTGTTCAGGTGTAAAGTTTTTTGGGAAAACGTGCTAAAAACTTGTTTGGGGGTAATTCTGCTCACAAAAAAAACTTGTTTGGGGGTGCTTCGAAAAAAATGGTCACGCATGTGTGTACACTGTCATATCTGAGTATAGCTGAGGTGAGTGTACACTGACACATTTCAACTTCTTCTTTGTCATAATTCATTACCTTTTCATCTTTGATGGAAAAGAGCATAGCAGAATGGTCATCATCATCCACTTGAAAAACCTAGAAAAAACAATAAGGAACCATGAGTCAAAATGTTTACACCATTTCATGTCTGTTTCATTCTACAAATATTCTTATCCACAAAATGTCCACTTCTTGCAATTAGTATGGGTATTACTCCATGTACTTTTCATTCCATAGATTAAATCCCTGATTCTCTATCATCAATATATTGCATGCATTCTACCTACTTTCTGTCCTTTTCTTTGCATGAAAACTACATCCGCATTCCCGCCAGACAGAACCCTGACTACACGCAAGGGAAATTCAGATGCGCATTACACGCAGCAACTCCTCACACACGTATGGAATTGTGACAGTGGCAAATAGATATTTTCTTTATTACATTTTTTGAATGGGGAATGGATTTACACTTGACAGTAGTCTTTTCCAGGAACCACATAGGATGGGGAAGAGACCAAACGCTTTTATCAAACAAGGTCAACTTGTTTATCTTTTTGTGTATTGTGTTTTTGTGTTATAAACATGCAAGAGATATATCATCGTATGAGTACAATACGAAATAAGTGCAATAGCTGCCAGTGATACACTGTGTGCTGCCATGTATTATGATCATCAATTTACTTTCTGATCCGGTGGCTCGTGAAATGGTTCTCTCCAGAGCTGACACTCTTGTAAAATTAGATCTTCTGTTTAGTTCTACCGAAGGGTAACCAGCTACTCTCCTCATCTGATTTCCAATTCCTTAGAAACCTGATGGGGTGACGGGTTAGCAACCAAAATATTATACCAAAATATTGGGATACCTTTCCTTGAGTCAGTGGCTCTGAATGGTTCTCTCTGGCAAAACGGTTCAGGCGACTCATCCCCAAAGAACCATTTCAAAGACAACTGACCAAGACTTGGCATAATAGTATGTTTTGGTGGAGTTTTTCTGACCATGGCAGCTTTGCACTTACGATTGAGCACTCGCAATTGCCAAAAATATGTACCAGATTTTGAGCTAAATTGCTCCAGGAAGGTTGGACATAGAGGCAAAACTGTGTATCCACCATGGCCAATATAATGGTTTTCTGTTGTCATGTGGTGTGGTCACCACATTTGGGACCTTTTATTCAACCATCTAAAGAAGAATTTACCCCCCTTTTCCCCTAATTTCCAGTAGATTACTATAAGTCAGGCTTGGTATCTTACCCATATGTACTGTTTCACTTTTCCTTGCACGAGACTGGTATTTTATTACCTCGTTTGGGATGTACCTATCAATGAGGTCAAGTTTAAAATCCTCTTTTCTGTGGATCACTTTTACAGGACATATCAGTATGGTATTGGTAAGCTTTAATGTGCATGTTCAAGCTTGGCTACACGTTGAGATGCCATTTAAGGGTTACTTAAATGAGACTTATTGGGTTGGTATTTGTGTCCTTGGGGCCTAAAGTTAACTTTTAACTGGTTTAAATTTCATTTGGCCGATTTAATGATTTGATGTGTTTAACTAATTTGGAGTCCTATTCCTTGATGCTAACTCAATATTTAAGCTGCATGCTTTGAGCATTAAGGTAAATTACTCTATTAATTTTTGCCTCCAGCACAATTAATAAAAATATTAGTTTACAATAATAATACACTAAATTTAAGAACATATTCCTGTATGAACTTCTTTGAGAAGTTTATGTGCCCTCACTTGACCTCCGAGTACTGAATGGTAGTGGGACCTTACAGGTAGTCTAGGAATGTAGGTTTATATTCTGTGGTTCTGGATTGGATTGGAAATTGAATCAATGGAATTACTCCTGACAGATGGCTAAGCAATTCGATTTGTCTTGCTTTATATCTGATCTTGGGAATGGAGGGGGCCAAACCGTATCACAAGAACTTCCAGGTTCATGTCCCCTCTGCAAGCACCGAGAATGACCAAAGCATGCTTTGAATGACAAATGCCTAAGTTCATTCTGTATTTAACAGATTAAAAGGAAAAGGTGCTAGGTTTTTGTAGGCCCAGCTTGGATAATCATCAGATACCAATTTTAAAAAACTGTAATCTTTTTCCTTTTCTTCCTCCTTCCCCTACCACAGAAACATGAAGGTATCAAGGGCGACGGATGGCACGGATATATGCATTTCATTCAACATGGTAGATTCATACAAGGTATGACACCCAAGTTTAGTGTGTTTGAACTGGACTTGCAATCTTGCAATTGAAGAACAGCAATTCCAGACTCAATTTTTATTATCATGAAGCCATTTATTATAGTACCTATATCTTTATTTACAAACATGAAGAGATATAATCATCGTATGCTTACAAATACATAAAATAAGTGCAATAGCTTGCCATTGATACATCTGTTTGCTGCCATGTTATAGGATAACTCAATTTACTTTGCTTGAGTCGGTGGCTCTTGAAAATGGTTTCTCTCCCGGCTGGACACTCTTGTAATAGATCTTTCTTGTTTAGTTCTACCAGGGTAACCATCTACTCTCCTCATCGGATTTCCTTACAACCTGATGTGGTGACGGTTTAAGAGCAACCACAATTTATACTCAAAATTTGGGATACCTTCCTTTATCAGTGCTCTTGAAATGGTTCCAGGCAACGCGTTTCAGGCTACTCTCACCCAAAAACCTTTCAAGAGACACTGACCAAGACTTGGCATAATAGTAATGTTTGGTGGGAGTTTCTGACAAATGCAGCTTTTGCACTTACATCCTTGATGCACTCGCATATGCCAAAATATGTACCAGCATCTTGAGCTCATTGCTCCAGGAGGTTGGACATAGGAGGCAAAAATGTGTATCACATGGCCAAATAAGGTTGCTGTGTCCTGGGGTGGTCACCACATTTGGGGACCTTTTAGTTCATACCATCTAGCATAATTTCCTTTTCCTATTTCCGGTAGATTACATATAAGGTGCAGCTTGGTACTTTACCCAATATGTACTGTTTTTTCACTTGTACTTGCCACGAGACTTGTTATTTTACCTCGTTTGGGATGTACCTTATCAATGAGCAGAGTTTCATCCTCTTCTGTGAACACTTTTACGGACATACAGATGGTATGGTAGCTTTATGTGCATGTTTCAAGCTTGGTCTAACTGGTTGAGAATTCCATTTAAGGTTACTACTTGAGAACTTATTGGGGTGTGGATTGTGTGTCTTGGCTAAAGTTACTTTTACCTGGTTTAAATTTCAGTTTGCCTAGATTTAATGATGTAGCATGTTTTCATATTTGAGTCCTAGTTCATGATGCTAACTCACGATTAAGATGGCACTTGATCTTAGGTAATTACTCATATGAATTTTTGCCTCCAGGACAATAATATATTTAGTCAATATAACAAAATTTGAAGAACCTATTCCTGTATGAACTTCTTTGAGAATTTAGGGCCACTGACTCGAGTACTTAAGTGGTAGTGGGACCTACGGTAGTCTTATGAATGTGGTTTATATTCCTGTTGGTTCTGGATAATGGGATTGGGAACGGAATAAATTGGAAATACTCCCGACAGATGGCTAAGCAATCGATTTTCTTCTATCTCTGATCTTTGGGTAATGGAGGGGGACACCTTAATCACAAGACCTTCCGTTAATGTCACCTGCGGCAGCACAGAAAATGACAAAAGCATGCTTGAATGACAAAATGCCTTAAAAGTTCACTTTGTAATTTAACAGATTAAAGGAAAAGGTGCTAGGTAATTTTTAGTCCGCTTGGATAATCAATCAGATAGCAATTATTAACAACTGTAATCTTTTTCTTTTCCGTCCTCCTTCCTACCAGAACAGGAGGTATCAGGCAGGGAATGGCACGGATATCAGCAATTCATTCACCTATGGTATTCAGTAAGGTTATGACCCCCAGTTAGTGGGTTTGAGACTGACTTGCAATAATTTGCAATGGAGAACGCAATTCCAGACTCAATATTATACATTGAAGCCATTTATTAATAGTACCTATATCTTTATTACCATCTGTAATGTCATCAATGAATACAAGGCATAACAAATAGCAGTGTATCTGCATACCTTTGTTTAACATTTTGGGCAGTTCATTCTACAAGGCGGTTCTCGACCACAAGGCTCGCCTGCTTTCGCGCTTCACTGTATTACACAACAGCACACCAGAGTGGCAACTGTGGGCGAGTAAATGGTACCCTCAAAAGTTGTGCAAGCAGATAAATTCCAATGTCTCAACTATTTTTTACTTACCACATTTCATTTGACACCACCTAGGGTCACACATTTTCCCATTGTGGAATCTTATCTTGAAGTTGAAATTCCCCCCCCCCCCCCCCAGCAGTCAGAGATTTTATGAGTAGCCCCCTGGTTTTGCATTTATAGTAAAAACAAACAAATTCTTTCTTCCTTCTCTTCATTAGACATCACCCCAGGGGTCACAACATTTTCCATTGTGGAGATATTAATTATAGAATCCTCAACCAGAGGCAATAACTAAGATGTTTAGGAGTACACCCTGGGTTGCATTTTGTAGTATTTTTTACTCTCTCTCTTTCTTTGACACAACCTAGGGTTCAACTTCATTTTCCTTTTGGAGATATTAATTCTTGAAAAGTCCCCACATGAACACAATTAATAGATGTTTAGGAGTAGCCCCCCGGGTTTGCATTTATTTATTCTATAACTTCTCAACCTTTCATTTGGATACCACCATAGAGGTCCCAACAGCTTCCTTTGAGCGAGTTAAGCTTGAAATGTCCCCCAACATAATCTAACCAGAGATGTTTGGATAGCACCCCGGTTTGCTTTATAGTATTCGTTATTTCCTGCTCTTTCATTTGACACCACCCAGGGGTCACAACATTTCATTGTGGATGATATGATCATGAAAGTCTGCAAAATCCCCTTCAAATTCACTACATTTAGTACAAATATGAAACATTTTATTCAATTTGGCAACACTAGTTTTGAAAAAATCCGTGACCAACTTTTAAATTTGAGTCCCCTAAATTCCAGAAAGCGTTGAATGCCCAATTTTGCAGATTTTTCACATTTTCGCAGTAATGTAACCAGGCTTGCAACCCAAGACTGACCCAAGTGCAGGGGGGTGGACCTGCCAACCTAACAGCAAACAGCCAAATCAAATGGCTCATCCGGTGCTGTCTGTTTCAGACTTAACGTAGAGGGCGCTATTATGCATATCGACCACGGTTCACACAGACTTTACTAAAGACTAGCCTGGTCCCGAATATTTAAATCGAATTGAACGTTGTGCAATTACCCTATTTTGCACAAGCGGGTTATCCACTAACCCCGACGATTTTGAAGTCAATATTTTTTTCCTTAATTATCATGCTAGTAACTAATGATCTTTTGACAAAGGTTTAAAAGATTTTTTTTTATATTTCATGCCTTCCAAGAGGCTTTTATTTTTTTTCCCCGTGCTCAGGATACACATTTACAAAAAGACAAATACAAACATACATTACAAAAATCCTACATGTAAATATACACTAGGAAGTAGATACTACCAAACTTTCGAAGATATTCATGAACTAATCATTCCTCCTACTTGTACAATAGGTTTCTAATATGCTACCTTGTTAATAATTTTAATCATATTACCACCACCAATGGCAATCTTCTTCTCCAGTTTATAGTGACATTTATCAAGTTTACAAAACTGCAAAGGAGGGAACTTGATTCCTAAATCTGCTATCATAAATCACTTCTTAACCAAAATAAGACCAAGTTTATTAATCTATCAGATTCATTCAGGCCCAAACCCAAAAGACTTGTTTTATATCCGAAGTCAATATCAACATGACAATTTACTTTATACCACATTAAGTCATTCAATTCTCACACATGGACACTTCCCACACGAGGTGAATGTAATTCCAGATAGCTGTTTGTACCATGAGTACAAGTATCATAATTAACAATATTTTTTTTTTTTTTTAAATATGTTTATATTATCTATTATTTGTCCTTAACAATTTAAACTAATTTTACGAAAATCCTTGTCCGATGGCATATGATGGATTTAAAAGTCATAAATAATATCTTTCCATTCTTCCTCATTAATCTTCAATTCTCAATTTACTTCTACTGAGAATTAGGAGGCCTGTCCCAAATTCTTTTTAATCAAGTTTGGATAATAATTTTGGAAGACATATTATTGATGTGAATTTTTTATCCTCCTACATCATATCAAGCTCTTTTAATAAGCAAAGATCTCTATCAAAACCTGTTTAATTTTCCAAATTATTGGAATTGCATCTACAATGCTTCTCCAGATGATTTTTTTAATGTCACTGGGACCGAGGCCTGCCATAGTAATGCACGTAGCAGCTCCACACCTACCGTTTGGAAATCCCCAATTGCCCAAATCGAGCATATCGTGGTCCTACCCCCCCCCCCACCTGCCCAAGTTGCCCCACGAACTAAAATCATTTTCAATGAAAACAGGGCCCTGGTCTAGCTATATTGATGGTAATAAAACCTTTGTGTGGTATACTCCCCCCCCCTTTGATAAGTCTTCTTGTTTTGTACACCTGTTTTGTACACCACTAATCACCACAGCCATATACTGCAATAAACACTGCTGACCTAATTTTTATGTAAGGTAAACAAACTCCTGAATCAAATTCGTTTTGAATGGTGTCTATTCACACTGAACTTGACAACTGAGCAAATTTGGGTTGAAATGGACCAGCATTTAGCATTAGTTGCAATTAATTAAAATAATCAAGAATCCCCTTTAAAGTGGCCCACATGCATTTTTGACACAATTCTGATCACACAAAAGATGGTACCACATAGTAGCTCATGTAGCAAAGGAAGTTTGCATATCCAATTTACCATTTAAGCGATACAGCAATTACGCATATTTAATTAGCTCAATTGCATCAAACATGCCCCTTAATTGACCCACCTGCACTTTGACCGCATTGTGATTCACACAAAAGATGTACGGCATAGAAGTCCCATGTAGCGAAGGATTTTGTCATATCCAATGTCCTTTCATCGATACAGCATTTGCATTTAATAGATCAATTGTATCAAAAAATGCCCCTTTATGCGGCCCACGTCACTTTGACCCATTTATGATCACACAAAGAGTGCATGGCCATAGTATTCATTCATGTTGCGAATGACTTTTTGCCCATCCGATGGCGTTTCAGAGATAAGTAAAGTGGCATATCCTTAATACTCGTTGCATACCTAAGCTGCAGATATCTCGCCTTCAATGCAAGAAAGATGCCTTGTTTATAGGCTTTCATGCAGTGAAGGAATTTTCCGTATCCGATGTACCTTCAAATTAATCAATTATCTCTGATATTTTGCACAGTATAAAAGCTCATTTGCATATTTATTGGTGATTTCCCTCCCTACCTCCCTCCAGAGTAAGCAAAGTATTGGAAGCGAAAATATAAGGTGAAAGCGAATATTGGAGTCTAATCAGTTCGAGAACTCTCCCCCCGCTCCCCCACCAAGTTACATCATTTACACCTACCGTACGAACTCCAGAACACTTGTACACATCCTTTCGGGGAATTTTCAAAATTATGCAAATTATCACAGCATGGACACATTCCCAAAAGTAGGTAAGTAATTCCAGGATAGCTGTTACACATGATTACAAAGTATCAAGATATTAACATATGCAATTATATACATCTCTTTATATTATCTACTTATTTGGCATTAACAATTTAAATTAATTAATACTAAAATCCTTGTCCTGATGTCATATGATTATTTAAAAGCATAAGATAAATATCTTCCATTCTTCCTCCTGATATTCAATTCTCAATGTACTTCTTCAGGGGGGGGGGGGGGAAGGAAGAAGTAGGAGGCTATCCAAATTCTTTATTCAGAGTTTGATAATAATTTTGGAAGACATTTATTGCGGTGGAATTTTTTTATCTCTCAACTCATATCAAGCTCTTGAAATATGCAAAGTGTCTCTATCAAAACCGTTTCAAAATTTGCTTCAATATTGAATTGCATCTACAATGCTTCTCCAATATGTGGTTTTAATGTCACTGGACCGAGGCTGCCCATAGTAAATGCCAAAAAAAAAAAAAAAGAAGAAAAAATAGCAGTAAAATTCACCCACCAACATACTCCCCGTAGAATAGGGTTAAGATCATCGTTTGCCCGACAGATCAACATACCGACAACGAAAAGGCCTAGGTACCGGTGACGTCTTTATGTTGCATGACTCTCCTCTCTTTTTCCTCTGCGGCCCCCCCCCTGCCCAAGTGCACAACTAGAACAGAAACCTTTCAATTAAAACTGGGCACTGTCTAGCTTATTGATGTAATACCTTTGTTGTGGTATACTTCCCCCCCCCCCCTTTTTCATAAGTCTTCTGTTTTGTAGCACCTGTTTTGTACACACTAAATACACACAGCGCATATACTGCAAATAACAACAGCTGAACCTATTTATTGTAAGGTAAACAAACGCCTGAATCAAATTCGTTTTGAAGGTGTAGATTTCACACTGATCATTGACAACCTGAGCAAATTTTGTTGAAATGGCCAAGCATTTTAGCATTAGTGGGCAATTTTTAAATAATCAAGAATGCCCTTTAAGTGGCCCCAATGCATTTTTGACCACAATTATGATTTCACACAAAAGATGTACCACATAGTAGTCCCATGTAGCGAAAGGATTTTGCATATCCAATGTACCATTTAAGCATACGCAGTTACCGCATATTATAGATCAATTGCTCAGAACAATTCCCTTTATTGACCCACATGCACTTTGACCGCATTGTGATTCACACAAAAGATGTACGGCATAAGTCTCATGTATCAAAGGAATTTTGCATATCCAATGTACCCCTTTCAGCGATACAGCATTATGCATATTTAATTAGATCAATTGTATCAAAAAATCCCCGTTAATGTCCCCGTGCATTTGACCCAATTATGAGTTCCACAAAGATCATGGCAATGTATTCATTCATGTTTTTCGAAGGAATTTTGCCCATCCGATGACCGTGTTCAGAGATTACATAATTATGCATATGTAAATTAGTCTCTTTGCACCTACTGCCATTCTCGCACTTTCAAATTGCAGAAAGATGCGCATTGTGATAGGCTTTCATGCATTGAAGGAATTTTCCGTATCCGATGTACCGTTTTCAAAATTATAGCAATTACTCTGATTTTTGCACAGTAATTACGTCTTTGCATATTTATTTTGCCCGAAATACCCCCCCCCCCCGAAAATCTATCATATTTCGAGAACTCTCCACCAGCCAGCCTCCTTCCACCAAGTTACATCATTATACACATTACCTTACGGAACTCCAGATAACTTCTATACAAGCCTTTCGGGGAAATTTTCATAAATTATGGGCAATTATATAACTTAATTAGCAATTTTTTTTTTATGCCCAAAATCTAATCAGTCGAGAACAACACATGGACCCGCTTCTTTCCACCAAGTTACATCACCGTAGCCCTCGAAATTCCAGATAAATCGTACACACGCCTGAACACGGACGGCGGGCAGACAGACGTCATGACAGACAGACAGAAAAGTGCTTACTAAGTCCCTGCCGAACAAGTTCAGGCGAGACATAAATGAGAAATTACCCTTTCTAGACTCACCTTTTGCCGGTATTCATGCATGTCAAGTTTTGATGGTACTGGTCCATCCACAGCATCAGAACTATCTGATCCAAGTTTGTGATGTACCAAGCTAAGCTGCTTTTATATAAGGCATATAAGCTGTATTCAAAGAAAAAAAACACAATATTAATGTGTGACAACAGGATTGCATCTACTAGGGTTTGACATTTGAAAATAGATAAGCTGATTTTGCATTTATGGTATTCAGTTGCCTGTCAAATGTACATATTTGTATGAAAAATCAGCCAGAAATGGCCTGACAGTGCAGCTTAGATCAAAATAAGTTTCCAGGGATGCTTAAGTGGCACGGCATATTTTCACAAACTATAAATTTCTTCAATTGCTCTCAAATTATAGGCTAGGCATTGGAAAGAAGATACATTTTACACATAAAAATAACATACTCCAAAACGAGACATCTAGGTAATTTGTAGGCTAACTTCCTAATTTATCAACAAATGTGTTAAGTACATGAATATCATAGACTCGTACTCATTGATATTTAACCACAAAGGTCACAGACAGTCAAACGGGTGCATGCCGTGGAAAAACGTGCATACGGTGTGCATTTTCTTGTGTTGATGCTATTTCCATTGTCTTGCTGAATTAATGTTGCTGGCGCCATTATATAAAACAATTCTGTTTACCCATAAGGACGCTGATTTGTTCATAATCATTTCAGGTGAGGGCTAATTATATAAAACCTTTACAACCAGAAATATCGATTTTGAACAACCTTGAGGGCGCACTATTTTTTCAATGGGCCAGTGTCTTTTTAAGGCAAGTCCCCCCCACACGTAAGATGCATGACTTGTGTCCTTTTTCTTAACAAAACCGATCACTTATTTTTTTATCTCTCTACAAACCCCTTTATTAATTCTTGACCACCCTACTTTTTATAGTTATAGCTACCACTCAGAAAAAAAAATTGCTTTCAAGTCGAGATAACCGATTATGATCGGTATTCTTGAAATCGGCCGATTATGACCTTATTCGGTATTTGATCGGTATCGGCAAAATTCTCATTTTTTACTGATTTTCTATACCGATTAAAATAATATCAAGCGGTTCCAAACTTGCATTAAAATTGTTCCAACTGATGGCCAAATGGTGAAAATAATTTGAAACTGAAACATCAATTATATTTTTTGTACACAAGAGTGTGGTAGTTGTTCCTAACTTACTATTTCGTCATTTTAGTGGTTTACCTACATCAATCTGCTACTTTCTGGCATCTTTAGCTGTCCAAAAACGGGCGTGATACCCAAGAAAAAGGTACACAGAAAAAAATTGTGAATGAACCGATTTTGGAATTTTAAAAATCTAGTAAATCGGTAAATTATCCCTAACAAGGCTCTAGACCACAAAATACCACACAGGTAATATTGTGGTAGATTGTGGTATATGATAGTTAGAGAACCTCAATCTTTTGTGGTAGTTTGTGGTATGTGATCTTATCTTGACTTATAACGTGTGGTACATTCACGTTCACCTCCGCACCCTACCCCACCATGTAACCCTATAACACCAAGGTTCCCCTGGGCCCGCAATTTCGTCTAGGCAGCCTGTACTTTTGGCCTATGGTGGATGCTTTTGTGTTGTTTATTACTGCTGGTAATGTGGTAAATATGATGAGTACTCCAAATTGGTATAGTTATGATTTATCGAACTACTAAGCATCGACCACATATACACAATCAATTTTGTTGGTAGTTGGTGGTTGAATGGATGTGGCAAGTATGCTGATAAGTTGTTTATATTGTGATCTGTGATAATCCGCACAATATACAGCCTGCAGTGTTAGGAATACAGATATTAGGTAGATCGGTTAAACACTACTATCAAGCATTTTTGTGTACATGACAGCATACTGATGGTGGTATAGTAATTGTTTTGCCACCTTTAAGAGTACTAATTTCAAGCAATTCATACTTTTTTTTCTCAGAGTCTTTCACTCTTGGAGCAAAATTCTCAAGAGTGAAATTGAAATGAAGAGTGAAATCTGTACTGAGCATTGCTGAGAACAGAAAGTTAAAAGATTCACTTTGCTCTCAAGATCGTTTTTTTTTTCAAGAGTGTAATGCAACATTCAAGAGTATTTCACTCTCAATGTGGAGTGAGTGAAATTGCTGCATTTTGGTCAAATTTCCCCTAACCAAGCTAAAAACATTTATATATGGGTAGAGCTAGCTGAGATGCACACACAAAATACTATTCACACTCTTTTAGGCACTTTAGTCATACACGCATAATGTTGCTCTCCATTTACCATTATAAAGCAAGTGGCCTATTAAATCCTCAGTGCAGGTAACAATGGCTTTGCATTGCCAACACAAGGTGGGTTAAGGCCATGTCACCCCCCCCCATGTTATTGTTGTTATTGTTAATGTTTCTTAACCATGGTTTTACTCTAGAGTTCAAGTTTCAGCACGTTCCAGCAGGTACAGAAAACAATTTTTTTTGCTGGGTATTGCCTTCAAGTTGTACTAATGCAATGCAGATGACAGCACTACTGCACATCACAATTCTTATGCGGTTCTTTTACCTAACGGACGCTATGTCACCCAAATCCACCTGATATCATGTATGAACCTTACGAAAACATTTTGACATGTGGAGTGCAACAGGTCGTAAGTGCAATAGTGCCATTTGTTAGAATCCCATCAAACATACTATTATACCAAGTCGTTCGTCAGTGGCTTTGAAATGGATCTTCAGGCAACAAGTCACCTGAAGACCCATACCAAGAGTCACTGACTCAAGGAAAGATAAATCGAGAGCTCTCCTTATACATAGCAGCACACAGATGTTCACGTGGAAGCCCATTGCAAATACACCTTGACACTCACACTTTCTTTAACTCTCTCTTAGTGAGTTTTGGCAAATCATTAAATGCTTTCAGAACATGGGGACTGCCAACAAGTTGTTTCCAGATGCGTCTTGTGCACTGAGGGAGAAAAAAGAAGAACTATGGGGGGTTTAAAAGGGCCAAACGAACCCAGATGAGTGATTACCATAGACTCTATCAAAGTCTAGCGTAGTTAATTCATGCATGGTTTTTTTAGATTACATTAAATGATTGTCCAAAGATGATTGTGAAAATGTCTTGCCACTATAGAGGTTTGGATGTGTGAGATAATACTTTGCAACATAATATTTCACATGGTTTATTCTTGCCATTTTCAAACACTACATATTTGGCAAGTTTTGAATTCACCCTTGCAACATGAGGTTTTCAGTGGCATAACAGCCAGAGGGCAGGCCTTCGGCCAAATCTTCAGCCTTATCCTGATACCCCCAAATAGAAGACATGTTTGTAAGGGAATTGTCACTTTTGCCTAGCCAAAGAACTCATGCACCTGCACATTTGATGCCTTGTACTCAATTGATGCCCATGCATATTTCCCAAAGATCTTGAATGCCCTAAAGTTCGTTCGTGCGCGCAAGTCCAAAATCACAGTGGAAGATCCGTCTTTAACCAGCTGATAGTTTAATCATCCAGGTTGATCAGGCCTGGAATTCCTCTTGGGGACTTGTAGACCTCACAGTAATCTATGATGTGGCTAATGAAGTACCCTGAAATGTATACATCTGTCATGACAAAGTCTTTATAATTTGGTTTGGGTTCTCCCTTCTATTTCTATACCATAGTACTCTTGAAATATTGAAACAGTGAAGATCTTGCATGGTTGTTTATCACTTTATTTCAATCAGTTTTGATATGGGAGCTGAAAATTACATTTTGTTCACCCCTCCCCCACCAGAATACTGTGTAAAACTAATATTGGTCAACCAAAATGGAGTACATCTCCTTTCATAACATCTAAACCACACATCCTTTGCCCCTAAAATTTTACAGGGTAAATGAGAAAATAGCTTTCTTCAGACACCAATATTTTGACCACTTTTGGTAAAAAAATCTGGGGCTCCCTGGGGACGAGTCTAATAGTGATTGAGCCGTGGACCTTTAAGGGTTCAGGAATTTAATCATTTGTCATTCTCAGTTTATTTATTGTTTCACCCAGCTTCACAGGTTCACACTTAGTGTTCATGCTTTGGAGTTACAGAAATTAATGTATATAAAACTTCAGGAATTTAATCATTTTGGTCATTCTCATGTTTATTTCTTGTTTACACCCCATGCTTCACAGGTCATCACCCCACTTAGTAGTGTTTCATGCTTGGGAGTTCAGAAATTAGCCATGCGTGGCTCATTAATTTTGCATGTTTTAAGTCAGCAGCACACTTCCCCCTGGCTGCTTGATACATATTACTTTCCAGGTAGTCATTGGGGAGGTCCTTGGGTGATAGCAATCCAAGAGAAAAATTGTAAAGGAACATGACATTTTTTTTTTTTTATTAAACTTACCCTTTTTGCTGACTTTCTAACATTCCTTTTTTTGCATTCCTCACATGGCTGAATTCTTGCATTGTTGATCATGACCAATTGAGTCAGATTTAATTGACAAAATAAAAATAATTATACCTTTCTGGATGACAGTGAAGCACAATTGATTTGTTCTGTGTATTTGTAATACTTGTCTGGGATAATTAACTGAAATTTTGTAAATAGCTTTTCTCAAGGATTATATAGTGAACCATAACATAAAAACAGAATTCAAGAAAGCATCTTTAAATTTTTAAATGTGGGAATATGGCTGCTAATATAAAAGCCATACCTCAGAGTAAGATTGGAGTGTGCCACACCAAGGATATCCTGGTAAGGTGATACAAGACTTTGTGAAACTTTAGGGGTCAACACATGTTTTCTTTTTGAGTACTTGACCCCTAAGGTGAGTCACAATTCTTGGATAGATCCGAGGGTGTGATTATGTCATAAATGTCCAGTGAACAGTTGGAAAACTATCACAAGGTGTTGCATGAGAAGAGATAAATGCGCAAATCATATAATTTACTCTTGAAGATCCAACAGGCATCAAATTCACTCTACAACCTATAAGTAGCATTTGGCAAAATTAAATACCAAAAGCAAGTTTCCATCATGTGGGGACTAGAATACAGTACCTTTTTAGGCAGGGTTGTTATTAGTACAATTATGTGGGACCTTATACTACTAATAATAATTTTAAACCGTTTCTTTAGTTGGGTTTCATAAATTAAAAAAAGAAAAATTCAAAATGGACTGCCATCTGAAAAAGATTGACTGGCATTCTCAAAGGTAGTCAATCTTCAGATCCAGGTTTAAACCACAGGTTAGTTCTACATGAGTGGACCTTTTTCTTTTCAACAGACTTTAAAAGGTTGCTATAAATTGGTGAGAAGATTCCTTATGGATGGGCCGTTTCTGCCCATCTGTGGAACTGCTCAGTTGCATGTAGAAGTCCGTGACTCGAAGGATATCTCTTACCCTTGAAAAAAGGAAGGGTCCCATAAGAGCGGACTGTACAGAGCGGTAAACTTCTCAAAAATTGAGGGGCACTTAATACAGACATGATTTGTAAGTCGGCAAAGGTCTGGAAGGGGGGGGGGTGCTCATATAAGGGGAGGGGCGCTAAATAGGTTGGAATACGGTCAATTCTTTTTCCAAGAACCTGACAGTGGATGCATCATAATTTCTTTGTTGTTGTGTAAACCTGACAAAAACTCGGTCATATGTGTCCTTTTGGAAGATTTTTCGGTGTCAGAAACCTAAGGAAATGCACTTTCAGATTGTCATTAATTATTATGGTTTACTCTTTTCTCTTCATCAAATAGAGGGCACTTTGAGGGTTCCTTTTTTGAGAGACACATGCGGTATATGCAATAATTCAATGCATATTACTTGTTTAACAATTTAATAAGCCTCTTTCAACCAGACACTTTTAATTAATGAATATTGTATATTAATGAGCTTTGTAACGGAATGACACTAAAAAGGACATGGGGCGTTAAACACTATTCTTGACCTGCTATGTGACTTGATACTATTGGTGGCTTTTTAAACTTGACCAACTCGGTACCCACTCTAAATTACTGACAAAGCAAAATGAACTTTTGGAGGACTTTCAAAAACAACACCCACACACAAAAAACAAAACTATTTATAGCAAAGTTCAATGAATGTATATGCATTACACTTTTACAGATACATTATGTGCTTGGATTATGTTATCCATAACATTAGTCTTTTGTAAGTATACATACATGTGACTACATAAATGTCTACAGGTGATGTACATGGTCATAAATTTTGGTGGGCATGTGTTGGTAGCTGTTTGAGCAACACACCATGCACTTGTATGGGTTGCATTGATCAGTAGTGTAAAAATTGTAAAAATGTGTAAAGTGCAATATTTTCAAGGTCTGTGAATGTTAGGCATAATCAAGGACCAACATGGACAATTAAAGTGTATTTCATTTTGAATGAATGATGAATGAATGAAGAATGAATGAATGAATGAATGGATGAATGAATGAATGAATGAATGAATAAATGAAAGGGGCGTGTTCAGATGTCTTTGGGACCCCCTGATTGACCAGAATAGTCGTATTGATTTTGAATTAGATGAACGGCCTAGTTTTTTGCATTGGTCATCATGAAATTTTG
>JAMKCH010016067.1:0-23926 GCA_023653785.1 Ophioderma brevispina
ATGACAACCCTCCGTGCATAACAGACGGTATCGCGCATGTGAATCCACCAAACCTTGTGCTAAGAATCATTGTTTTCGTACTAATCAAAACTGTCCATATGTTGTTTCGAAAAAGATGTCTAATTTCAGCTACGTAAACTCCGGTAAGCGATGGTGCTGGTGCTAGTATGTCCGACTTAAAATTGGTTGAAACTTGAACGTTTCACCACCGCCAAACCGTACATACGACAGCTGTAAATGACTCCCTGTAAGAAATACAAGATTAGCCTCAGGCCGGCCAAGGGCAACATATTTTTTATCAACGAGGTCACGTAATGTTGTAATCGACTCTCCATTGGTTGAACCGGGGCCAAGGGCAAAATAAACGAGATCACATGGTTGTAATATACAAATCGATTGGTGCATGACTACGTTATTATTTTCGGTGATACCCTTGAATAGAGGGAGCTTACAAACACCATTCATATGATAGGCATACCCACAAAGGAGCGTGACTCGATCGATGTCTAATAGAACCAGAGAAGAACACAACGAGAATTCTTTGCCCAATGCCAGACCTCGGCAGGGCGTAATCTAAATGCACGGCGCATAGTCGTAACTTCACGGCATATTACAGGGTTCGTACACCCAGCTCCTTCCAAAATTCAAGGACTTTTCAAATGACTTTCAAGGATCTAAATGAGCTAATTTCAAGGACCTAATGTTGTACTAATGTTGTACGAATTTTCTGTATGCTGTACGAAAATGATGCAAAATATGGACGGACGTTTTCATACTAAAAAAAAACAGAAAATGGTCGCGTCATTGAACTACATTGTACCTCATTCAAATATTGTACGATTGTTTATAGTTATGTGGTAATACCGCCGTCTGACAGCCCCTTTAAGAAACTGTCTGTAGAAACTAAGTCCATATGGAGAATTATATGAAAAAGGTCAAAATTTTAAAGGATCATAGCTTGAAAACTGAGCCATCTTCATACAACTGCATCATGAGAGAGCTCTTTAAATTACTGGGCTTCCTGGGGAAAAATATGGACCGGAGTTCCCACCCTCTATTCTGAAGTTTTCCCTTTAAGGTACTGTCAGTATGAACACAGTTCATAAGGAAAAGGTAGTGTTTAGCTTTGTAGTACATTAAATATGACTTAAAGTCTAAACTTTAATGGCTCATAACTTGAAAACCGAGCTACCTACGAACATATGAACTGCATCATGAGATAGAGCTCTTTAAATACAGCTTTTCTAGAAAAAAATGGACAGAGCTCCGCCGTCTGACAGTCCCATTTAAGGAACTGTCAGTAGGAACTAAGTCCATATGGAGAATTATATGAAAAAAGAAGAAAGATCAACATTTTAAAGGATCATAGCTTGAAAACTGAGCCATCTATATACAACTGCATCATGAGAGAGCTCTTTGAATTACTTCTTTCCTGAAAAAAAAAAATATGGACTGAGTTCCACCATCTGATAGTTCCCCCTTTAAGAAACTGTCAGTATGAACACAGCCCATAAGGAAAATATTGTTTAGCTACAGTAGTACATTAAAAATGAACTTAAAAGCCTAAACTTTAAAGGCTCATAACTTGAAAACTGAGCTTCCTATGTACATATGAACTGCATCATGAGATAGAGCTCTTTAAAATACAGCTTTTCCAGAAAAAATGGACAGAGCTCCGCCATCTGACAGCCCCATTCAAGGAACTGTCAGTAGGAACTAAGTCCATATGGAGTATTTTCTTTTAATAAAGAGCATGAAAAATGAGCCTAAAACTTCCAAAGGTTCTTAACTATCCCTTTGCACCACTGCAGTTGAATAGTAGACTAAAATACCTTCAGAAGACATTTAGCATACAGCAGTTAAATGGTTAAATCAAGATATTAATGTGGGTAAACTTTCCGAAAGTCGGGAGAAAAACGATGTCGGAAATCATTTAAACAGACTTTATAAATTGGAAATCTTTCAAATCTATGTTCTTTTATTTGTTTTGAAAAGATATTGCCTTCTTTCCTCAACTTTATTTTTCTGTATTTACTTATTTTCTTACTTTATATACACTTTATTTTTATTTTAGTGACGCGACCATTTTCCATATTTTTTTTCCGGGAAAACGTCCGTCCGTATTTCGCTTCATTTTCCGTAGGGAATACGAAAAATCCGTACTAGTAGGCATGTGTGCAATTAGTTTCACTTTTAAAGAGAACATTAACTTCTCTCAATACACCGACTAAGACAAAAACAAACACAAAATGGGCGTGACATTTTGCATTTATGACACGATCAGAGATAGTTACAGCCTGTAATAGCAGCATAAGGGTTAAATAAATATATTCTTAAATTCCCATTGCCGTTGATGTCGCAAATGGATGATAAAATTCTTACTTTTTGGTTTGCCATGATATTCATTTTAATCAAAAATCATCACACAGTGACTGCAATTTTCAAGGACTTTCAAGGACCATTTGTGAATTTCCAGGGTTTTCAAGGTCTGGAAAAAGGATTTTGAAATTCCAGGACTTTCAAGGACCTTCAAGGACCGTACGAGCCCTGATATTACCAATTTCCCTCCAATTTCCCTCCAATTCGAAAAGATCCACAGCCCGAAAACCGCTCCGAGCGGCAAAAACACACTCCGATTTCGGGAAATTGCTCTATGGAAACTCGACCCATATCCATCCCTACCCACTACCAAAATTTCATCGACGTACGATCAAAAATGAAGCCCCTGATAGTCGTCACACATACGAAATCGAGCCTCGTCCATCACGACTATCACCCTCGCTGCGCTAAAGCGCGAGGGTGAAAAAAAATTGGCGTAAATTGAAACCAGTGTTTGAAAATTCTCAAGACTGGAAATATATTGAAAGGCATTGTGGCAAAAATGGATGCGACCGTAGGGATTGCGTGTAAACTTTTTGTGTTTGTGAGCACCGAAATACCTGATAAAAATGTTCAATTTTCTCATTAGGTTCTATAGATTCAGACCCAATTACGATACATGTTCAAACAAAACAAAGTAACAGACCCTCTGATGCAAACATCCATAGAACCCCTTTGTTTTCCGGAGATATTTGAGATCTAGTTTCATTTACACACATTCTCGATGAGGGAATGATGATGTTAATCTCTCATGCAGTACCAATTTAGATCATATCTTTCGCAGTCTGTGACACAGACTACACAGTGGGAAATACTTACCAGACCGCCGAAAAAAATTGGAACTACCACACTCACTGTCCACTCCTCCGGCATCCCTCCTCCATCTAACACTCTCTGACACAACTCATCATCACACCAATCACTATCTCTCCACTCGCAATAACCATCAAAACTCTCACCTCCGAGGGTCCAGCCGGCTTTCCTTTTTTTCAATTTCTCTAATTGCCTTCACAACTTCTTCCCGATTGACCCTCTCAACTGTCCCTTCCACCACATCAGCCCCTACCTTCTGATCCCACTCATTCTCCTCATTCATCTCTCCAAATGTTCCTTCCAGAGTCCACCTCTATCTCTCTCACTGAAACTCGACTTTCAAATCAACTTCCTCCCATACCAACTTCCCCATTCAATATATCTTCCATCCCTTTTCATTGCATTCAATCTGTACACCTTGTTGGATTCTCTCTCAGCTCACTTAGCCCCTTTTAGCATCACCCTTTCATAGCCCTTGCAACCGCTTTCTTTGCTCACTCTTTCAACCTCTATACCCTCGCTTATTCTCTTCTGTACATTTTTTCTCTTTCTTATACGCATCCGTCTTTCTCACTAATCGCCCTCCTTCACTTTTGCATTCCCCACCCCCATATCGTCCTGTTCTCTCTTACCTTTCTTCTCACACGCCACTTCCCCCACATGCCTTCTGGTTTTGTAACACCCCTTCTTTAAAACACCCTCACAAATCCGACAATAAGTCCCCACCAAGCTTCCCAACTCTTGTTTCAAAATTCTTTGTCGTCTTTCTTCAGATCCAGACTTTCCTCCTCTCAGCGCTACCTTCTTCACCACCTTTTTCCACCTTCCTCTTGGTCCACATCTGCAACCACCCAATCACCTACATCTTCAAACAAAAAATTCTCTTCCCCTTGCCCACTAACACAAAATTTATCTGTCTCATTCCCCCTTGAGCTAGCCTTAAACCTCACTGTCCTTTTGTTCCTTCTTTCCTGCTGAACCTGTATTCGCTGCACATAACTCTTTTCATCACAAAACTCAACAACAAACATTCTCCTTCCAGAATTCCTCCCCAAACCCATTCCCACCAGAACACCTTCAAAACCTTGATCCTTTTCACCACATGCCCATTAAAATCACAACCCAAAGAGGACCAATTCACCACACTTTGCAAAATCCTATTCATCCATTAACTCATCACAAAAATGTCCTTCTCTTCATACTCCCTACCACACTGCCAGAGCCATAGCCAAATATAAACCTCACCACCACCTCAAAAAAACCATGAGGATGGGCAGCAAGGGAGCCCGCTGCAACGGAGCACCGCCACCTTCGCACACTAAGGTCGCGGTCACGAAGACCGCCACACAACCCCAGCCCAGAATGATTGCCGGCCTTCCCTCTACCCCCATCATCCTTATCCCCTCCCCTCTCCACCTCACCTCCTGCTCACAACACATGTCCACCCTACTCTTTCTCAGGTCTTCACATATCTCCACTCCTTCCCCCCCAGACTCCCCCGTTCAACGTGACCTACCCTCAACCCCGACGGTGCCTTTCAACAGCATTATAGTCACTGTCCTTTGAAATTACTCATAGTATAAAATAGCCTTTCTGCAGAACGTAGATGCACTTTTTTTGTATTGTAATGTTTATAATGTGCATTGCTGTATGTTCTTAATATTGCACAGCAGCTTTGAAAGTCATTTATTATTACAAAAACCAAAATATACAATAGAAACAGCACACAACTTTTGACAAACTAATTTGAATTATTTTAACCACTGACTTCATCCTGTGTGATGTATGAAAATTTCATTGCGGCCAAATATGATTTTGCTTAAAAATTCTAGTTTAAAATGTTTCTCTATGAGGAATGGACATATAAGAGGGTGCTATAACATACAAATCCGCCTTTGGGCCATATGGCAAGATTCCCATGAATTTTTCCTTATTTTTGCAGAGTAATAGCTTTGCATGTCCCTACGATGTCAAAAAAATTGTAAAATTCTTTTTTAAAAAAATTAAGGAGACGATTTGCATGGGGTCAAACAGCCCTGTGAGTAATAATATTTTTCTTGTGGAGAGAACAAAAAAATCTTATTGCATTACCATTAGATACCATACCCACCATTAAGGTGGAGGAACACCTTGACCTCAGACCTTACCCCCCCCCCCACCACTTCCATGAAAATTCGAGAGTGGGTTCATATTTTTCTCATTACCCCAGGTCAAAGATTTTTTCCTTTATGTTATGAACAAAAAACATCTCCAAATGTGACCGACCAAATTTATTAACTGCATTGTCCTTGTGGCTAATTTAGTACACATGTTTACTTCTAACTAGCCAAACAGCTGTGATTTAACTCCAAAATTTGTTATCAGATGTTTTGGGCGCTATGCTTTCATACAAGGGAGAAAACAACATATGAAAAATCGGATCATGATCAGATCACCACCCTTTGGTAATTGCTCTTTGATCCTGGACTGACCTAACTGGAGATCAGAAAGAAATTGCTAACAAATCTCCACTGGTTCTTCACATCATTCACTATCTAAACGATCGTACAGGTGCAGTTCCAATCATCTTTGGGATTCCCTCTGATCTTAACCGGAAGTTGTGCGGAATTTTAAAATTTCAGATGAAAGGCGATTTCTCTCATTCCCGTCCCGGACGAGTTTGAGTAGTCAATCACATTTCATTCCAAAGATATGAACAAAAATAATGTCATTTAAGGTAACCATCAATATGAATAGTATTGAATAGCATTTGAAATAGCATTATTTTTTATATTATTTCAATAAAGAGTTCTGCAAGTCTGTTTCCCATTCTACTTGATGGGGAGTATGTGCCAAGTGCAATGCTCTCATATCATCTCCAAGTAGAGGAACCACCAATACAAATTAATTCGGAACAAGTCCTTTAATACTTTCAAACATATTAAACGATCAACAGCTCCAACACTATAAATTGCTATTGTAGTTTGACTTGATCTCAAATGCTTGAAATTCAAATGTTCTAAAGTCATTGTTCATAGGATAGGTGTCATTTTGTGTTTCATACCATGTTTAGTGCTGTCACATTTTTTTCAAAGTATAACAGCTTTTTGTTGTCACCCAATCAAATTTCTAGTCTATCAATGGAAGGGGTTCACCACTAAGGCATCATTTAGACCTTATTTATTTGGCCCCTCTGGATCCATCAGCCAAGTTTTCCATGTAAACTAATGGATATTATTTTCAGTCTTATTTAAACTTATACTCTACTATATTTATGTTGTGGTAACTACAGCAGTTTTATTAAATTATGAGGGCTACGGTATAACTATCCCTTTTCATTTTATTTCAACTAGCTGCCAAAATTACCTTGGTAACTGATATTACCATGCAAAAAGAACACGTACAATTTATTGCATTGATAAGCAGGACCTTACTAAAAAGGAGAGGAGGAGAACAAATTTAAGCTGGAATTTGTATCTTATCACAAGAATTAAAACACTCAAGGTCGAATAGGACCCACAGCCTTTACAATTGTTTAAAATTAGTAAGTTTTTTGTGTACCTCATTAAATAAGCAAAATTTACTATTAAAAAAAGAAAAAACCTAAAAAATTTTATTAAATTAAAACTAAAAAAATCGCAAACGTGTTCCAACTGCAAAATTCAACAATTACAATCGCCAAAAAATATGTCTTACTACCCCATATTCAATAGATAGAACTATACGCACAGGTAGGGCAAAGAGAAAGAGCGTGCCGGCTGGGGCACTAGGCATTAATGTTACACAACGAAGATAGTAATAAACGAGTTTGTGAAGAGACTAGCCAGCCAAGCATCATTACCCTGGGTATGCGAGAATACCAAAGGTTTATTTATATGCCTGATTTGCCCGGGCTCTCCATTCTTGTTTGGCATAGGTGGCGCAATGAGATGATGAAATGGCCAAAAGTATTAATTTTGTTTGTTGCTTGCACTGTTTGTAAAAATTGAAATGGTTTCATACAAACATAGCAAATACAAATGCTACATATTGATTTGAAGTGTGATCAGTCCCGGATCAGTCTGCAGATTTTGTCTGGTTGGAATGTTGATACATGCTGTGATAAGAAAAATTAAAATATTCCCTAAAAATTCTTGACATTTTGTTTACACAACCATTTTGTGTATACTATCAAATTAACAATTGTCTCAAACTGTGGATTATTAAAAAGAATCTTAATGACTCACAGCAGCATTAAAAGATTTCCTTCCAGCCCTGAAAGCCCCTTTTCCATCTAGTCTGTCTTTTCTTCAACTGCTCGTATGTCATTGGGTTATGGACCTTAGCATTTCACATCTCCATGCTATACATTACTAGAATGTAAAAAATTCAGGGATATTTAACGTACTGACAAAAGTGCCCAGTCTCACATGTTGGCCATGTACTGAATCTTTATTGTTATTATGCTTGAGCTTTATGCATTCAGGGGTGTTGCAAAAAGTAATTGTTTCATCAGGAGCAGGATTTTGGCATAGCGATTTCCTCAATATGACCAGATTCCCTCGCCCTCCCTCCTCTTCCTTCATCCCCCTTCTCTAAAGTTGGACATAAACCGCATGTGAAATGATAGAAATAACCAAATTAGTAGGTTGTGTTTAGTTTCACTGTATAGTCATGTGCAGAATTTTAAGAGTGGCGCGTCCACAAGGTAATTCCCATAAACAACACACAACATTAGCAGGTGGGGTGCGGGCCTACCCTATTGGCCTGGCTTGGGCCCCTGAACGGGAGCAGGGGCAGAGCCCCAGCAGATATCCATGGCCAAACCCCACGGAAGCTTGATTTTAAGCTACTGAAGATACCTTTTTTGAAGAATAAGTGGTAAAACCTTTTCTCTTTTCTTGTCTGATTTGTCCTCTACCACTTCCCTTCCCCATCCCTGTGAGCTTGATCCCCAAATGATGGACCATCCGACTGGTTGGCCTCCAATCCTAATGTCCTCACCCCTGGTGTTGTGAAGCTTGTTGACTCCGTCACTGATGGTCAACTCAGTTATCATACAGATAGTTAGTTTAGGGCCGACTTATATTTCCTCAAAACTACATTATTGGAACTTGATTTCGCATGGTCGCTTTTCTTTTTTCGCGAAAAAGAATTGGGTTGATTCTTGAAGTGCCTGCTTGCCTACTATGTTTAGCTTCAAAGTTTAATGTTGACAATTTTGGTCCGTTTCATTCTTTCCCAATTTTTTCTGTGTTTAGATTGGTATTTTCTCTCCTCATATTAGTGTTTCTAACTTGGCTTCCTGTCACACTTCCTTGTTCACAAAGACTAAATTCCTCACAGATTTTCTAGTTTTCAATCTGAGTCGCTATTCCTCTTTTTTTTCACATTTTAATTTTTGAAAAAAAAAAAAAAAAAAAAAAACCATCAAAAAGAGCAACTACAATTTTTCTTCACATTTCCCCCGGGTTTCTTTTTCCCCGCATTTGTCCTAGGTTTCTTCCTCACATTTTGCTAGGTTTTCCCCTCACATTTCATCCAGGTTTCATTTTCCTCATACTCCCACAGTTCTCCTATAGGTTTCTTTCCCAAGCACAGTTTCCTCTAGGCCTTCTTTCCCAAGTGTTTTCTCCTGGATTCCTGTTTCCTCACATTCCCCAAAAGGTTTCCTTTTCATCACAGTGTTCTATTGGGTTTTTCCCCTAGTTTTCACCTATACCTAGAGTTTCCTCTCAACTGCCGAAATGGCTAGTAACGAAGCTCTTTGCCAATTTTTATTTTTTCTTTTTCATTTCCTCCTTTCTATGTTTCCTTTCCTCTTATTTTCCCCTCTTTGTCCCTTTTCTTCCAGTTTCCCCCTTTCCCTCTTCCTTTTTCTTAGTTGTTCCCTCCAAGATTGTTCTGCTTTCTTTTTGTACCCTTTGTCTCATTTCCTCAAGTTGAGCTCTCATTTCCCGTGAGCGCGCTCCCCACTCCCGCACTTTTTTGCACCCCTGCATGAACATTAATGGAACATTTTATGATCTTAGCACCTTCCTATCATCGGCACCAATAGCAATGCTTACATATGTGCGCCTTTTCATTTCGCATAAATAGGACGACAAGGCAATGTTGATGATTTCACAACTAATAAACGGCACTAAGTTAACCCAAGGCGTAGGTACGCTTAGTAGCCTTCCTCTGAGGGGGGCAAAGCCCTGTCAGGGGAAAAAGTCTTCCCATCGGAGGGGAATATGGTCCAGAAACGGTTGATTTTGCATGATTTTACACAAAAATTCCTAATTTATCTCATTTTTTTTTCAAGGGAGCACTTTGTCCCCTTGCCCCCCCTATTGGACTACACCAATGATGGTAACATTACCTCTGACATTAATACCCAAAGTGATATTTACAAAGTAAGATTTTTTTATCATTTAGTTGATGAGTAGTATTAATTTAACAGTGAGTATGAATTCTACTGTCACATATTCAAACCAATAAAATGAGTAGTATGGTTAAACAACAATTAATTGGTAAGCCATGCAAGGGTGTTATTTAGAATTATTATACAGTAAGTGGGGTTTGTAGTATTTACCAGTTTTGATTGTCCATGATAACCCCGCCCAAAACTATGAGATCATTCGTATACCCCCATATTTGGAGCAATATTGAAAGATACGCTAGTAGCTTTTCCGGAACTATAGATGTTTTTGTTTTTATCTTTCAGACATTGTCTAACATGTCTCACGTTGAAAAGCACACATATTATAACATGTCATAAAAATTAGTTTTAGATAAAAAACCATAGCATCAATGAGCAGAAGCTTAGCAAGTGATGGTATTCCAAGAGGACAATGTTTTTGTGACAAACCGTACTTTATGTACAATGGGACTACTATGATAAACAATTAACATTGGTACAACAATGTTGGTAATTAAGAACACATTGGTTCTCAAACCACAACCTTGCCCCTCTTTGTGGATCCAAATTGTAACATGTATTCATTCTATTTTTTTTGCCCATTCCTGCTTTTCTCTGTTCATTTACTTTTCTGGCCATTTAAACACTAATCATTTTGTGGTCGATTAAAACTAGAATGGCCATGGCCACAAAAAAGCCAATCTGAATCGGGTTACCGTGTGCGCATGCATCGGTTTGGTGTGGTGGTAAATGAGCAGATTCAAACCATTTAAACTTGAAGCGGGCGGCCATATTGGATATCTCTCATAAGAGTTTCATAACTGAATTAGCATCTCTCAATGCTTTTTCACAACAACAAATTTAACACTTTGTTGAGAATGAAAATGGTGATTCGGAGAGTGGTTCTGAGCACACGATTTGGTGGATTCGCACGCAAATGCTGTCATATACAGCACTGATAATACCGTGTTTT
The DNA here is from genome assembly GCA_023653785.1 of Ophioderma brevispina. Classification (NCBI taxonomy): domain Eukaryota; kingdom Metazoa; phylum Echinodermata; class Ophiuroidea; order Amphilepidida; family Ophiodermatidae; genus Ophioderma; species Ophioderma brevispina. The sequence continues at coordinate 10,527 of JAMKCH010016067.1, forward strand.
TAAAGTGCTTACCATTGGGCATTGCTTCAGTGATGAGTGTGGTCGCTAATTCGTAACTTATGTTGTAATGATTTATATTTTAGCATGTTGCAAGAACCATACAAATTGCAGGTATTGGCATCGCATGAACGGGCAACGCTTAAAACCAGTACGCTTCACAATGAACTGGGCATTGAATTGGGTATTAAAATTGTATTGTTCAAACTCTCATACTTGTCATGCTTGTTGTTGTATGGCAAACCTTAGGCTTGGTAGGCATTAAAAGAGGTTAAGATGTACAGTGAAATAACTATTATTGGTTTCTTTCATGCTCCAACCAATTTTGGACCTCCCCCAAGCTCAATCATCACTGCTATTGGTTCCTTCGCTCTTCCAACACATTCTCTCTCTTTTGTGTGGAAGAGAAAATAATGCTTTAAAATCATCCATTTTCTCATAAGATTTCCATTTTTACATGTTGAACCAATACGAGTCACCATTTGGGATTTCTGGCCGCCACCACCTGGTGAACATTTGCTCTCAAATTACATTTGCATACTTAGGGGTCATAATTAGGTATGAAATTGACCTTTTTTGGTATCAAGTTTTTAAAAGCTTTTCCTAATCAGTGTGATCAACTTCCCCCATTCCCCCACGCAGCAATGTTGAGAATTGTTTAGGTGCACTGTAACAACAATTGTCCCCGGTTTCCAACTTTTTGTTCTTACCATACGATAAGAAAAGTGTGTCACAATTATCCCAGAACATGATGAAGAAAGATCATCTGGTAGTGATTGAAAAGTCTGCATGTAGTGTGATTTCGGACGGGTTTACTGAAACTATAAATTTTATGCTGTGATAGCTCAAACGACATTATCAGACCAAATAACCATACAATTTTAGCTGTGTGATCATACAGGATTGTAACACTTACCTCTTCAATAGAATTTGGAGTTGTGTTACTGGTTATCATATACATTTTCACAGAATCTTTGAAAGGTAGAAACCCTGCACTTTGGAAAAGAGCACAAACAATTTTGATGTATTAATGAGATTTAAAAATAAAGGTTTTCATACTATTTTTAGTATACTGCCAATTTGGCATGCACTCAAATGAAGTGATATGGCAAGTCATAATTTGTATCATGGTTCATTTAAGTGGGTATAGGAAAGATGCACAGCAGTTTTTTCTGTATTTGGTTTATAATATTGCACACTTGTGCAAGATGAGAAACTGATCAATGGTGCTGCAAACCGCTACAATGAACTTTTTAAAACACAAAAATTATTCTAAATTTGGAATTAACTTACTACGACTCCATTTCACCTGTTTCAAGGACAGAGATTTTACTACAAGGATTATTCAATCAATAGCTAAAAATCATGTGGTGAGTGGCTTTTTAAGTTTCTAAATTGATTACTTACTCCAAAATTGAAACTATGAATAGTAAACTTTTTTTCAATTTTTAAAAAGTAGATATCTTCATTTTGAAAGATAAATAATATGTTTTGTATTAAGCTTTGAGCAACATGAACAAATCCCTATTTTTTTCCTCATATTTTACTATTTTATTAAAACTTAATTTTTCAAACACAAAAGCTGGAATCCCTAAGGTTGTTCTCCCCCTTGAGCCATATGTATTGCACATCTGTAACACACTTATGATGTAACAGAATTCCTTTAGGTCTCAAAGAAACAGGATTTCCCCCCAGTTTTCAATAACGGATTCCCCAGTTCTCAAATAAAACAGGATTCTTCCCAGTTCTATTTCTAAGAAAGACCATTATTATAAGATCAATTTGCAAACTTCATCAAATTTATATGACTCATTATTCATTTTGTAAGTTGGCAGGTACCCTGGATTTCTTTCATTAAAATGGGGAGCATTACATAAAATGTTTTATCTTTTTAATCAAAGTTAGATAGCCCAATAAGTGTATATTTCGGGGAATCTTATCACTTTAAATCCGCACATACCGATTTGTGACCTTTGACCTCAAAATATGCAAAATTAAGCCTATTTTTTTTGTGCAAAATTTCAAGAAATTGAGGTTTTTTCAATGCGTGCTATACAAAACTACTCCTACAATGGATGCATTCAATTAGTCATTTCTCATTTCCAATTAATAATATTAAGTCTTTTCAAGAATCCTACTGTAGATTTTTGGAAATTCCCTTTCGAATTTCAAGAAAGTTTTTTTTTTTTAATCAGATAAAAATATAATTTTCAATGAATAAAACAATTTTGGGAAATTTACCAGAAATGCTTAAGAGGATGTTGAAACATGTCATAGGCAAACTATCAGCCCAAAATGTCAAAGTGACCTACATTGTCAGACTTATAAACATTTTTACTCCCAAACTTAACAATTTTAGCAAACCTCAATTATCAAAATGGCGCCATAATTTTAATAATTACTATTCTAAATATTTAACAGAATTTTTTGTGCCTTAAATATACAAACCATTGATTTTATATTTATTTCTGCAAGAATACCTCACAAATGGAAATTTGAATAAGTACTCTCTCGTCAATTATTTTTAAAAAAATGTGTTTAAAATATGGCACCTGAAAAACGTGAAATATATTAAAACGCCCCTTTGAAAACTTACAATAACCTAGAATAAGTACAATTTTGCATCGTCTGCATCACTTTACTCAACAAAAGAACCAAATCGAACCAAAGATCGCATTATAATCAACAACAGGCGTTCTCGAACCACAAGTGCTCGCCTGCTTTCGCTTATAGCGGTAAAGGACAAAAACAGCACCCCAGAGTGTAACTGCATGAGTACAGGTGTCCCTAAAAAAGTTGGTGCAGCAGGTAACGCTCCAATTTCTCAACGAGTTGTTTAAAGGCCTTCTGAATGATATCTTCTTGCTAGCCCAAGCTACGTCCACCCACCCCCAGAGTTTTGGTGAGCATATGTATTTCGTCTAAAGAAAAATATTTCAAAATGTTGTAATATCGCATATTTCCCCTTTAATTTGTAGCTTACCCTTGAAGTGCTCTTCCTCAAAAGATTCCCCATCCCTAACCCCACGGTTCCCCTCGCCAATGCCCCACCAGTCCCCTCCCCAAACACCCACAGGTCACCCCCCAACACCCCAACGGTCACCCCACTGGTCCCCCCTCCAATGCCCCTCCTATCCCACCTGGTCCCCCGCGTCCCCGAGCTCCCCACGCCTCCCGGCCTCCCTCCCAATGTGGGCCCCCCCCCTCACCAACGCCCCACCGATCCCTCTCCCCAACACCGACAAACACCCCCCCCGTTCCCCCTCCAAAAATTCCCACCTTTCCCCTTCCCAATGCCCCACCTTCCCAAATGGCCCCACCTGCTTCCCTCCCAATTCCCACCAATGCCCCGTCTTCCCCCTCCCGATATGCCCAACCCTTCCCTCCCAATGCCCCACCCTTTTTCCTCTCCCCTCCCAATGCCCCCCTCCCAATGCCCCACCTTCCCCCTCCCAATGCCCACCTGCCTCCTCCCAATGCCTGCCGTATTCCTCCTCCCAATGCCTTCCCCTCCAATCATGCCTACAAAAAAATTTCTGTCTGCCTGTGGACCTGTCAAAAGAAGTGGGCAAAATGTTCTGTCAATATTTGGCATGAAGTGGCACATCACACAAGCACCTACGCACAAGTCCTAAAGCTGGCCCAGTAATTTTGACACTCTGGGCATCTGGCCTGTATTTGAACCACTTTGTTATAAATTTGGGGTGTTTTTTTGGTTTATTTTTCCTTACGTTTGAAAATTTTCTGCAGTTGTTCCAAATTTTTTCTGGGACCTGCGGTTCCCCATGGTCCCTGGCGATTTTGTAGGCCTAGCTCACCCATGCCCCGCCTTCCTCCCAATGCCTGCTTTAACCCCTCCCAATGCCCCGCCTCCCCCCCCAATGCCCCCGCCCCCCCACGCCCAATATTCCCCCTCCTTCCCCCCACCTCATTCCCCACCTTCCCCCCTCCCCACGCCCCAGACCTGTGCCGCCTCCCTACTGCGGAAAATGCCAAATTTTCTGGGACACCCAATCAAAATTTCCCTCAAGGGGATTGCAAAATTTCCTTTAATTTCTTATGTATTTCTTATTTACGTTACAACAAATTTCCCTCCAAATCATAAAATTTCGCGGGAACCTGGTTCCCAGTTTCCCGCCAGGTTTTTCATGCTTGCTCCTAAAGCCCACCTTCCCCTATTTTTCAAAACGTCCCACCTCCCCCTTTCCACCGTCCCACCTCCCCCACCCCAATGCCCCCTCCAGCCCACCCCCACCCCATTGGGCCTCACCTGCTGCCCTCCCCCCCAATGCTCCACTTCCCCCTGACCAATTCCCCAACTCCCCACCACCACCCCCCTCCTCATGCCCCTCGCTTCCTCCCCTCCCCAATTGCCCCACCTTTCCCATCCCCATGCCGCACCATGCCCCTCCCCAGAGCCCAATGCCCCACGGCCCCCAACGCAAACCACTTTCCCCTCCCCATTCCACCTCTCCCCCTCCACAACACCCCGCTTCCCCCCCCAACACTCCACTATCCCCTCTCTATCCCTCCTCTCCCAACATCCCACTTACCCCTCTCCCAACTCCACCTTAACACCTCTCCCAACCTCCCCCTTAAAACCCCTCTCCAAACATCCCACCTTACCCCCTCTCCAAACCTCCCACCTTACCCCCACCCCCAACCACCCCTTATACCCCTCTCCCAACAGCCCACCTACCCCTCTCCCCAACCCCACCTTACCCCCTCTCCCACCATCCCCCTGTCACCCCCCTCTCCCAACATCCCACCTACCCCCCTCTCCCCACATCCCACCTTTTACCCCCCCTCTCCCAACATCCCCCCTTACCCCCCTCTCCCAACCTCCCCCTTACCAACCCCTCTCCCAACATCCCACCTTACCCCTCTCCAACATCCCACCTTACCCCGCTCCAAACATCCCACCTACCCCTCCACCCACATCCCACCCACCTCACCCCTCTCCAACATCCCACTTACCCTCTCCACATCCCCACCTTACCCCCTCCGCCCAGCTCCCACCTTAGTTAAAACCCTCTCCCAACATCCCACCTTACCCCCTCTCCCCAAACATCCCACCTTACCCCCCCCTCCCAAACATCCCACTCTTACCTTCTCTCCAACACCCACCTTACCCCCTCGTCCACCATCCCCCCCCTTAACCCCTCTCCAACATCCCATCCGACCTTACCCCCTCTCCAAACATCCCACCTTACCCCCTCTCCAAACATCCCACCTTATACCCCCTCTCCCAACATCCACCTTATACCCCTCTCCCCATCCCACCTTACCCCTACCCCCCTCTCCAAACATCCCCCTTATCCCCTCTCCAAACTCCCCCTTAACCCCCCAATCTCCCAACATCATCCCCCTAACCACCCTCTCCAACACTCCCACCTTACCTATACCCCCTCTCCAACTCCAACCTTTACACCCCTCCCTAACATCCCACCACTCCCTTAGCAAGTCTCCCCATCTTTTGCATTGAGAGACTTCTTTACTCATATTCTAATGTAAACAAACATTTTACAGTTATTTTTTTTTTTTTTTTTACATTATAATTAGCTATTAGAATAACTAGGTCACCATGTGTTTATAGCATGAGGCTGCTGCAGTGGCCTGGATCCAATTCCTTGGAAGGGTGTAAAGTATTTCATTCACAGTGAAGAAGTCTATGGAAACACCAGATAGGGAGTTAATAGTGGAGGATCTGACCCAGGTAAAACATCATAGTTTACCCCTCACGCACAGTGGGCCAGGGGTTGTCAATAATTAAAAAATCGATCCCTTCAAAATGTCAATTTTAAGTTTCCAATACCCAGTGTAAACATCCAGACATTAGTAAATCTGAATTAATTGTTTGACTCTATGGAACCAGGGGTACCCAAAACACATAACTGAAGGAAAGGAAAAACACCTAAACATAAATTTTCAGGTACTTTATTCCCAAAAAATGAGTAAAAATTTGGCAGATTCAAGGTTGTTGTTATCAATCACAGCCTTAATAGATGGCTCTGGAGGAAACCTCTGTTTTTTTATATATTTATAATTGCCCTTTTGATCCATACAACATGTCAGTCTGAAACATTTTCAGTATCTTTTTCTTGACTTGGAAATGCATATATAGTCAAGATTCAAATTTGATCACTTATTCGAACTTCGGGTTTTAAAAATGACTAGTACTTTTTTTGCCTATAATTGCCCACATTCTAAACCACCACATGAAGTTCGCCTATACGAAAGAGTGATGATACAACAAAATTGGGCTGCCACCAGCCGGCTCCCCAGGAGATCTAGAGGGTCGGTTCTAACGCCCCTCATGAAGAAAAATCTGCTCGTGGCGTGCGGTTGACACATATGGGGGCCTATGCAGGCAAAGGGTAATATACAGCTATATACAAGGCCGCTGTCGGTGATTGATATTATATGCCACAAGGTATTCACAAGGTTCTGTGGCATGCACATCAAGTCGTCAGGTCCAGGAGGTGCCATTGAAGCTATAGTGAAGAAGCACAAGAGGCGTCTATTAACAAGAAGGTCAAGAATTCGGAGAGTTCTTCACTTGGAAGGTCTCCCGAATTTAGACTAACAAGGATCTCATGCAGAGGCTATAATGCCATATGCTCCAGACATGCATCATCAGAGGTCATGTCAAGGAAAAACGAAGAGAAAAGAAAGCTGAGCTTCCAGCAGACAACAAGGCCATGCTCCTAGAAGCTAACTCTCAATCATCCTAAATATCGCTAGCGGTTATTTAATCATTATTTGAATACTCCTATAGAATGTATTTAGTATTTATTATCTCACAATTTTCCATGTATTCTTATTCTTATTATAATATATTATTTTTATCATATTTTCAAATACAGGGTGTTAAAATAAAAGTGCTCCAAAAAGGTCTGTTTTGGGAATCATTGTTTTTTGCCAATCCGGAAATTTTTCAATCCGGGAAATAACACCATTTTTGTGTCGCCAGATAGAAAAATCTGGTTTGTATCACTTTTTGTACATGTATTTAATTTGAAGGTGGTAATGTAGGAGGAAGAGAATGGTAAACAGTTGAATGAACAGAACTTCAGTCTCCCTCATTCATTCTTAAAATTCTGAGACTACTTGGAACTTCATTTTTCAAAGGCATCAAAAAAGACTTTTAAATCACCTTCCAGTAATCAGATGTCGATGGTTAAATCACTTGTGGCGATGTTGGTGCACAGACGTTTACACATAATAAGTGGGAATTGGTTGGTGTGGGGGGTGGCAATTACCTTCTGTTTAGGTGCAAGTGATGCCGCAACGATATGTTCAGTTCATATCAAATCCAAACTATGGAAGAGTGTCTATATTTATGACTTAGATAGCATTAATCTAGAGATTTTTGATATTGATATTAAAGTATCAAATATTTATCAAGAGAAAATGTTAGTTTTAAAACTGTTAATGATGTTTGTTGCGAGTCATGGTTCCCTTTACCATCATTTTTTTCGGTGTTAATTATCATCATAATCATTAACTTTAATTATCATTTTCGGTTATTGTCTTTAACGGCTTTAGTTCCACCATTTTTATGAAGCTGTTTGCGGTTTTAAAGCTAAATGATCTGCGTTTAGAATGTTTTTAAAATATTTTACATATATTGCAAATTAAGGTACCTTCAAAATGAGGTCGGCTTGGGTTGTTTATTTTTTTGGGACACCCTGTCTGACAAAACGGTTAATCTGACCGCATAATAGCAGCCAGATTAGGATTCAGAGCATCACAACAAAAAAACCTAGAAGTATCAATTTGATTAACCAAACTCTCCGGTAAAGAATGTTTTAATTATTGATCGATACTCGAGAGTTGGATTTTTTTTGGGACACCCTGTATGGCTAAAACGGGTTAATTCTGACAGCATAATAATGTCCAGATTTGGATTCAGCATCACAAAAAACCCCATAGTACAATCTTTATGGCCAAACCATCAAGGTAGTGATGTTATTAATTATTGACCGAAAACGAAAACATGGCCCACTGTTCTCACTACAGAAAAGGTTTGGTAGTTAGTACGGAACCATTATATCACGCTATGTAGTATACTCTCAAATTGTGATGGCCAACTTTTTCAATAGGGGCCAATTTTAATTTTACACATGGGTCAAACTTTTAAATGCTCCAACATTTTGAAATGTAATGCCATATTGTCCGTCTTATCATAAGGATGCCAAAAAATGTATATTTTGGACCATATATACCAATGGGGTTTTGGAGTTATAGGGTAAAAATGGCTAAAATGGCAAAAAAGAGGGTCAATTTCTATTGTCACGGGGTCAAAATCAAGAACAGTTTGCTGCAATTTTGTTGAAAAAATGATGAAGTTGTTCATCTAGCTTATGCTCAAATAAGGAATAGTTTGTCCACTCTGCATGTATATTATCATGTTATGGGCGCAAAATAGGTCATAATAGGGCAACATAATCCAATTGGTGTTGACCTTCTTTGACACTTATCATCCATAAGTACATTTAACATAATCAAAACTATACTTTTTGGGAGTTCCCCCTCTTACCTCAAGCAGTAATTTGCAAGTATTTTAAATATAATCAGATAAAGGGATTAGCAGCGAATTGCGAGAGAATGCAAAATGTGGAATGCATTTGTTTTAACCTCATAAATCAGGGGAAGTGCGTACAATTCCATATAACTGCTTTAATGTGAAACAAACCCCCAAATAGTGAAAACTGACTTATTTTGAGGAAATTGTCATCCGATGACGTCTCAAATCTATAATAAGACAGCTGATATTGTGATTTTTCAACTAGCACATAGAAACAAGATCTAATTTTGTGTTTGAGGTCAACGTAAAATTGATCATGGTGCACACTATCACGCGGAAAATCTGTTATATTTCCACAAGAAAAGGCTTTTTTTGATCCTCAAGTCGGACTTTTGATAAGCACGTAAAAATTAAAGAATCATGATTAAAGTACTGCCTTGCATGTCTTTAATACACGGATTTCAGCCAATCATTGCAGGTTTAATGTTTGCATATCCTTGCCATAACAAATACAAAAATGAATTTTGATGATTTTTTTTATGTTTCCGGATTAGCAAATCGCTGCTAATTCCCTTTTATTAACTTTAATGTTAACCCCCTGTACAAAATTGAGATTGACCTTTTTTTACCATTTTTAAGTCAAAAAAAGTTAAGAGCCATTTTTACCCTATAACTCCAAAACCAATGGTCGTAGGTGGTATACAAACTATACATTTTTGGAATCCTTATGATTAGATGGACAATATGGCACACATTTCAACATGATTGGGGCATTTTTAAAAGTTTGACCCCTGTGAAAACTTAAATTGGCCCCTATTGAAAAAGTGATACCACAATTTGAGAGTACTACCTACCTAGCATTGATGAAGAGGGTCCATACTAACTACCAAAGGTGTCAAACCTTTTCTGTAGTGGGAGGTAAACGAATTCCTTAAATAAGGCCCCTATGATATCCTGCTCCTGCTCTATAAGGATTAGTAATTTGTTCAAAAATCAACAACTATAATTATATTTTGCCTGTGTGACCTTGACCTTAGTTTGTTTATAATATAACCGAAATCTGCCAAATTTGGCAGCACACCAGATTGCAACTGTTTGAGTACAGGGTGTTCCAAAAAAGTTGTGCAAGCAGATACAGTGGAGGATTGCAGATATCCCCCTCCCCAACACCCCACGGAACTCTAGATAACTTGTACATAAGCTTTTTTCTTAAAAAATGCAAATTAGACACTTAAAGCAATAACAGCACATTTTTTGGAAGAGCGCCCCTATTTTCTGGATATTTTGAGATTTTTGCACAGTTGCATTGGTAATTGGCAAGTAAACAATACCTGTGAATGCTAGAGCTCAACATTCTCTATGTGTCGCAAAATAAGGAACTTTGTAGTTAGAATGATTAATATCGGAGATCTCCGATAATAATTCAATGGCTGTTGTAAACATCCTTCAATACGAAATAGCCGGAAATTGCGCCGTGTACGTGTTTACGCTCATCCATTAGTTGTTTCTTTGGTTCAGGCAGGTCAAGTTAGAGGTCATTTTCGTGAGGTGGCATTATTTTCGGGACTATTTGCCCATGGACGGACATAAATGTGGCGTTTCCAGCTCCACCATTAAATTACAATCAAGGATCCCAATTCTAATTACAAATTCGCTTCTTTTATAACAAATACGCATTTTTGAGCATTACCACTCGCCGGTATAGTTTCCTATATAATTACCAACACAACTGTGCAAAAATCTCAAATTTGGATAATTGGGGGTGCTCTGCAAAAAATGTGCTGTTATTGCTTTAATTAGCATATTTTATGTCCAAAATGCCACTTTGACCCAATTATGATTAACACAAAAGATGTATGGCATAGTATTCTTTCATGTAGCGAAGGAATCTTGCCTATCCGATGTACCATTTCAGAGATACAGCAATTACGCATATTTAATTAGCTCATTTGCATACCTAAGCCGCACATATCACATACTTGCAAAAAAGATGTGCACCATGATATAGGCTACCATGATATAGGCTTTCATGCAGTGAAGGAATTTTGTGTATCCGATGTACGGTTTCAAAATTATTGCAATTACACTGATTTTTGCATATTAATTAGCTCATATGCATATTTAATTTGCCCGAAATATGCCCAAAATGTAATCAGGTCGAGAACTCCTCAGCCCGCTTCCTTCGCACCAAGTTACATCATTATACGCCTTACGTAACTCCAGAAAACTTGTACACAAGCCTTGCGGGATTTTTTTTCCGTAAATTATGCAAATTTCATATTTAATTAGCATATTTTACACCCAAAATCTAATCAGGTCGAGAACTCATCAACCCGCTTCTTTCCAACAAGTTACATCATCGTAGCCCTTACGGAACTCCAGATAAATCGTACACAAGCAGTGAGATGGACAGACAGACAGACAGAAAAGTGATTACTTAGTTTCTGCCGAACAAAGTCCAAGCGAGACAAAAAGCAATGAAAGCTAAAAATATGCAGAATGACAATCGTACTATAATTTGGCTAATGTTTTATGAATAGGTTTGTATATATGTTCTCAAAAGGCTCTGTCAGTTTCAATCCATAATGCGCTTAATTCACATGAAAGGTGCATGAGGATACCCGACGGGTTCTAAACTATATTCAGACGAAATCCTTTCAGAAATGGCTGAAAAATCAGCAAAAACATGCTCGGTTGCTAAGGTAAAATACCCATTTGTTTATAACCGTTACTAACCAGCGCGTATACGTTGCGCGGTGTGACGGGTGATTACGCATGACACGCTATATGCAGTACGCAATTGACCAGTGCCTTAGTGCAACAAATGGTCAATAACACACACATGTCATGTTATTTCGCTTTGGTTGTGGCATGTGTGATGAAAACTGGGAGTAGTTTTGAGAATAAAAGATTAAATATAGGGAAAAGTTACAGGATTAAATATTGACGTTTTGTTATTTGAAAGATGGGAGCTTCAGGATAGGACAAATTTAAGTAATGGGATGTTGTGATGGGGGGGTCATAACCTGCAGGATGAGAAACTTTATACAGGAATTTAAGGAGTTAATGAGAAAAAAACAGGAATTACGGGACAGCACATGGGGAGTATTTCTGGGATAAAAAAGTTAAACACCGAGAGTTATACGGGATGAAATATTGATGTTTTTTTAATTTTTACGGGATGAAATATTGACGTTTTTTATTTATTACAGGATTAACTAGAATTTTGCAGTTCTCTGCTTTTGCGCACGTGAAATTAAAACAATATAAGCTGTGGGCCGTCCAGCCTATCTTACAACATGACCTCACATGACCTTTGACCTTGGCACATGACCTTTGATCTCATCAACAAATGATCCTATATTGCACCAATGACTCAAGTTAGAACTTCCAACTTTTCAATGGAGGTCAATATTACATTTTAGCCTATTTTTCAACTTGACCTCACATGATCTTTGCACGTGACCTTTAAATGAGGAATCGCATGGTGCACCTATGACACAATTTTGGTTCCAAGTGAACTTCAACTTTTCAATTAATGTCAACTTGAAAAAACATTTTAGTCACACATACACACACACACATACGCTCATCAGATTGCTAAGTTGTCTTATTGCCAGCTGTGCTGGCAGCCCACAAAAATGGTCAATTACACGCCATGTTATTTCACTTCGGTTCTGGTATGACAGACACTATGGGTGAGAATACGGGAGTAGTTTTGAGCAGAAAAAATATACGGAAAGTTTTACGGGGTTAAATCATGATGTTTCCTTAGTTAGATAAGCGGTTCTCGAACCACAAGTGTCGCCTGATTTCACGATCTGCCTATCCTCACTCCTCTTTTATAACTGACCTCAGATGACCTTTGACCTTGGTATGTGACCCTTGACCACATTATCATATAAAGGTCCCCAAGGGGCATACATGTCCCAAGTTCTGTATCAATTGTACTTTTTCTTCTTGAATGAAGCCAATTTGATGTTTTAGCCCATTTTTTTATAACTTTATCTCATGACCTTTGACCTTGGTATGTGACCTTTGACCTCATGATCTTATGAAGGTTCCCAAGGGGCATTTATAATCCAAGTTCTGTAGCTATTGGACTTTTACTTCTCAAATGAAGCCAATTTGATGTTCTCAGTCTATTTTACAACTTAACCTCACATGACCTTTGACCTTGGTATGTTACCCTTGACCTCATTATCATATGAATGTTAGCAAGAGACACCTATGATCCAAGTTTTGTAGCTATTGGACTTACTTTCGAATTAAGTCAATTTGATGTTTTCAGCCCATTTTATAACTTGACCTCACATGACCTTTGACCTTGGTATGAGACCCTTGACCTCATCATCATATGGAACTTTCCAAGGGACATATATGACCCAATTTCTGTAGCAATTGGACTTTTACTTCTCGAATGAGAAACTTTTTCGAAACTAACCTTCGAAAAAACGGCCACATGGCCACACGGTCAGACAGAATTAAAGGTGCTTGTTCCGATCACCTCTGGGACCCCCCTCATTTACCTGGAAGTAGTATAATTTTGATGTCAGATGAAAGGCCATATTTTTCTCATTATCGTCCTGAAATTTCAGCTTCCAAATCCACTTCTTTGCAAAGATATAAACAAACAAGAGCACCAATGGTGCTGAAGCTTCATAAGAAAAGTGTGTTAGAGTTTGAGTAGAGATTGGTTGTTGTTGTTTGTGCTTTTGGGTTTTTGGTTAGATGTTTTTTGTGATCAAGTCTTGTGATTCTAGCAATTAAGTGTTGGGGCTGGAGGAAGGTCATTTAAAGATCTGGTTTTTTTTTTAACTTGAATTTCTTATGACTCTGTAGTGGTATGTAACCTTTGTTCTCATTTTTTATA